>JBBMFX010000134.1:12768859-12780677 GCA_037832545.1 Rhabdalestes septentrionalis
CAGTGAGTGGGGTGTTTGGCTAGATGCAGGACGCGCAGCTCTCCACGCTCTCCTCGAACTTCTCTTTCCCACGCTGGTGCAGTGTGGCCTGACCCCCTCCAGAGAGCTCTGACACAGAGCAGGGACGTTTCCGCATTCCTCGCTGACTACAAAGGCTCGGCGCTCTCTCTCTTTCTCTCTCTCTCTCTCTCTCTCTGCCCACTCCTCCACCATTCAGACTCCTCTCTCGCCCATTTTCTCTCTCTCCGCGTCAAAAACTGGCTCACCGCAGGGGGGGGAAAGCTGAGAGAGAATGCATGAGCACATGTAAACTTTAGGAATCGCTCCTCCACACACTGAAGACTCAAGTCCTGTGGAGCACTAATTTCCAAGAACGATCTTCAGAACAGCAAATCTCGAAATGAAGTGCAAAGTGCAGTGAAGTGCACTGAGAAGTGTGGAAAAGTATAAATTATAACCAATGAGCAAAATCCATACCATCTATAGTAAACACATCCATTAGCACAACTAGAACATTTACAGAACTTAGACTCATTTATTGATTAAATTAAAGTTGCAATTGCAATTACCAATTATGTTTCAATCTTCATCACCTTTTTGTAGCTATAAAGGTCCTCAGAGTCAAATATTAAAGTGTTATGAGTAATTAAAATGTTTGTAGTATACATCTTCATTGTGGAAATGTGTTAGCTCCCTAACCTGGATAGAGAAATATAACAGTAGTGACAGTTTACACTTATGTGGCCAAACAGTCATCAACTAAGGCTTCAGATTCAGAATTTATGATCACATACGCAACTGATCAAATATATTTACACATCACAGGCTCAAGCTGCAATTTTTTTTCAACATTGAAAAGTTGTTGAGTTAACAAGCATAAATGATATAAAAAGTTTCCTTTATAACATGGGAAGATTGTGTAACGCGCATTTCTGATATCTGGACTTAAAACGAAGAAACTTGTGAATGAAGGTCCAATTAAAATGATGTAGTCCACGGCACGTCAGTATAAATCAGTTGGCAAAGAATAGTGTAAAGGCGTAGAAAATGAGGCAAAGAATATTGCTGGGGATGCTTCCTACATGAGCTGGTTAGGGGTGTGGTGGGAGGTGTGTGAACAATTCTGCTTGCCATAAATACCCTGAGAAACTGAAGGGTATTAATTTCAATGAAAGTAGAGTGGAGGGTAGAAGATGGGTTGGTGCGGCCATATGGTTACCCCATACCAACCCCCCCTCCACCTTTGGCCAACCCGAAATTCAGCATTTGCATCACAAAGCACACTTTGCAGACAATGGGTTCTGAACCAATAACTGTAAATGGCTTGCTTTACATTTATGTATCATCTTTGTTCATTTTAAATCAACTTTGAAAGCCGTCGTCCAGCCTGAATACATTAGCGAGCAAGCTCCTGATCTGACATGGAAAAGTACCAATTAAAGTACTTGTGTGTGGTATCCATATATATCTCTTGTAAGAGTCGTTGTGGAAAGTAAGAAAGCAACTCAGATTTGCTGACCAAGGCTGAAATGAGGCTGGAGATGTGTCATAAAGTCAGGGACAAGAAAACCTTAAAGGCATGTCTTCAGAGGAAAGCGTCTCTGTAATACAGTGAACTGCTGAATACTCGTTACTGCAATACCTGTTAACACCAGTGTCTTGCTTTCGTGTTTGTTTCTGTGTAACGATTAAAGGGGATTTTGTGGTTCAGTTAATTAGTGCTTGCCACGGCACGAAAAATGACAGACTTTAACCGTTCATGCAAATCAATGTGCCAAAAGGCATTTCTGAAAGGTAAACACATACGCCTCATTTAAAAAGAAAAAAGTTTGTATTTGGGAAGTGTTGAGGGAAAAAAAACAACCAAATGTAAATGTCCTCTCCGTTTTCCCCTGACCTGATTGGCCTGTGTATGAAGTGCTTAGGAAAAACCAGTGGCAGTTATTGATAAGGTGAAGACTAAACAGTCTGCTGCATGTGCCAGATTCGGTTAGCTGAATGCTGGTGTGATAAAGCAATGTGTTCTCGCTGCACGTCTTTGTATATCTGGAATGATACCATTTTAGAAAAAGCCCAAATTGTAGTCTGCCTGAGATTCACAGTCCATTAGCACCTTTACTTGGAATGCAAAACCTTTTTCAGTGAGTGCAGATGTGTCTGAGGCTTAACGGTTTTCAACTTTGAGATCATTTGTGATTTAAATGTCGAGGTTTGATTATCTGTCAGTATTTGGTGTGTCAACATGTCTTGATTCTGCTCACGATCATTTCTGTTCTACAGAATGTTTGATTAGGGAAAAAATGTATGCTGCTCCAACCCTGTAGTAGAAATGCAACACCTGGAATTTTAAAAGAAATCTTTAAATTATTAGCTGGTTAATGTTTTGGAAGTATGTTAAAAAAGATGTATAAAGATATACACATACTGTAATATATAATATATATATATTATGTGTGTGTGTGTGTGGGGTGTGTGGTGTGTATCCAGTTATTATCAAGCAACACCGATTGTATACATCCTGCCTTAATTGTATATATTTTATTCTGTTTGTCTTTTTAAAAAAAAACTCTGCAAAAAGGTTTATATTTAAATATTTTTTAAAAACATGCCTTTGGACATTAAGGACTGTGGACTTTTGAGGGAACACACTGTACAGAAATCACTTACTGTGACTAATTACATAGAATATAAGTGATATAAATGAAACAATGTAGGTCCAGATGTTGCTATGTGGGTGAAAATGCCCCTCCTAGATTATCAGAGCATTATAAATGACAAACACTTTGGTTACTTGAGATGCTTTGGTCACAGATGGAGCGCTGTCTGTCCATGTAAAAGAGACCGTTTACTATCCGGGGCCACCGCAAAACAGGTGACATACTGCCCATATCCTTTTCAGCTCCAGACGCATCCAAGCAGAGCTCTTCAGTCCAGCCGCCTCTCAGATCACCTTTCTCAAATCACACTCACCCCCACAGAAAGCAGCAGGTGTGAAAGGCATGCTGATGTCCTCATGTTACACCCACTCAGGCTCTGCCTCACTGCCTGCGTCTACACAAAAGGTTTTCCATCACTTCTTACCAGTTATTGTTAGTTTATTCAATAATAACAAATATGGTGTATATTTTGTAAATAAACAAATACTAAACTGTAACTAGACATTCATTGTACTGTATATAGATATTTTACTGAAGATTTGATTATCATTGATCATCACAAAAATACACAAAGGCACTCTGTTCATTTTTACTATAACTTTATTAAGAGTAAGTAATTGTGTCTCATTGTGCTCTGCGTATCATTACTGTCAGAACAAAAAATTCTATCTCCTTTATGGGAGATCAAAATCATTTTCATGGAAGTTTTTCCCACTTTTCAGACATTTTCATTAGTTAATTCATTGTTAAGTTTTTATACAATATAAAAGTCCCATTGTGTTTTTAAATTACATGAAAAAAACAAATAAATAACTGGAAATAAAGTTTTTGTTTGTTGTGAACTAAAACAGCTTGTGATCTGCAGTGATCTGAAACCTCTGAAGAGTAAACTTTTTAATGATGGTTTTAAAGTATTTGAAGTGAAGTGTGTCAGTGGAAGAACCACAGAACTTTTAAGGGATAAGAGATGGGAATTACACATCTGGCAAAATCCTTGTCACACCTAACATATGGATGCAATATTTATTTTAGGCTTGAATTAAAGTGTAATTTAAGTAGCTTAACCATGATTGAGACGCGTATACTACGCTTGAATCACATCTGTGTCTTAAAGCTACACTGGGGTAATTTCATGCTGAAATTGTTGTATTATGAAGAATTTAATGTCAGTTTAGCTGTTGTCATGTGGTGTGGTCTCCAGCATGACTTTGCATGCTTATTCTCTGGCAGTGGTTTCTGAATACACTATACAAAACGTGTTCATGAATTTCTTTACACAAAATCACTCTCACATAAAGAGATCTCACCAGGTTTATTCTTCACATTTTCAGGCCCTATCAAAATGAGCCGTTTTGAGGAGGGCCAGGTGTGACCTAATCCACTAGGTCAATTTACCTAAACCCGACCCTTCTCTGAGACCCCACCCACTAGATTAGTTGAAGATCCACCATTTTGTCTGCTAGTTTTCAAGCATGAATAAGCTGAGCACTATGTCTACAGGCAAAGGCAAGTCACATGTGAAATGTTGTGTTGTTGGCTGTAAAGAAGAGCATTAATCCCTACACTTTCTCCCAGCCATAGAAAACCAAAGGACTTTGTGGGTCCGTTCTATTTTGATAGCCATATCCCAGCAACAATTTGTTTCGTTGCACCTTAAAAAGTTCCACATTAAGTATTTAAGGTGTAGCGGAAAATTACAATAAGGAGCTATGAACGGGAAGCGTCGTGGGGATCTGTATTTACTGTCAACAAATGAGAGAGATATAAGTACTTTCTAATAATGACTTTTAAGTTCACATGAATGTATGAACTAGCTTTATTTCATTTCACGTGCAAGGGATGGGTGAGGTGTGGCCCGCAACAGCTTATTTGCATAAATAGGACGGAACCCTGAAATGGCTCATTTTGAAAGGGACCAAAATGGTGAAGAATAAAGCTGGTGAGATCTCTTTATGTGAAAGTGAATTTGTGCAAAGAACGTCATGGACATGTTATAATAGACCTATGATTTTGTGCAAAGAACTTAATAAGCAAGTTATAATAGACCTATTATAACATGCTTTTAAAAAAAGTGAGTTTTGCACAATATTTCCCATTTTTAAATGTGAGTTTTATCATTTGCTAACCCTTATCCCTATAATGAATTTGAAATGCATCAATGTAATGTAAATGAAAATGAGTTTTGTGCAAGGATATTTTTTTATTATTCAATGAATATGATGTCAGTAAAATAATATAATATAGTTAAATATCCTGTTTACTATAGGAATTCTGGCTACTGCATAGTTGACAAAACCATCAATTACAGTTACATACACATGTTATCTTGGAGTTACATTAAGCCATCATGATAGCCACACAAAGCCATAAATAGCTGCACACTGTCAGCAAATATAAATAGGTTTGTAGAAACAGGGCCTTGGGGGACACCCAACTTTACTTCTGTACATTCATTCATATTTAGAGACATGTTAGGATCATAACCGTAAGGATATCAGTCCCCTAACTCTAACAAGAGTGGTGGAGTGTTGCATGAAGGTAAGTCAAATCCCAGTTGAAGAAGAGTAACAGAATTCCTTCAGTAGTGTTTATTGTGATGAGGCTTTATAACAGACAATGCCATTGATGGCACTTAAAAATTATTAGTAGAAGAAAAATAGGCATCCACAGTTTGATTTCAGGTAGACAAAGATATTGGATAAAATTAATAATAGATAATCTCAGGCATGACAAAATCTGCAGCGTGGTAAATCTTCAGAAAGATAGAAAACATTGACAAGTGGATCTACTACAAACAGTGTAATAAACCAGGCATACATGTTTATCACTGAAACTGGCTCATCTATTTTCCCTAATGATTTCGACGTTGGCTGTAACAGCAGGAAAGGTCCTTGAAGTGGCCTGGCATATTATCAACTGGGAACTGTGCCTGGATGGAAAGGATGGGTCACCATAATTCACCAAAACATGACCTTTCTTAAAAAAGTCAAAAATGGACTGAGCTTCATTTAGGGTCATTTAGGGTGCTCATTTCTAGACACTAAAACACATTTGTTATATATCCCCCCTAATAATAGAACTATTATCAACAACAATAACAGCACTAATAATAATAGTGATAATAATAATACAATTCTTATTGGTTTAGATGAAAGATGGCAGTTCAAAGTAGACTTAATTATGGTAATGTCAATGTCAGTGATGACTGTGATCATAAAAGATGCTGAATATGGCCTCAGTATAAGAAATATAGAAAATGTATAGAAAAATGTTCCAATAATGTTGGAAAAAGCACTTGAAAGGGTATGTTCCCATTGGGATGAAATAAGGCATTGAGTTGAAATTCTGGCCCACTGTGAAGGGCACCAAGCAAGTTCATTTGAAACATCTGTCCCGAACATCTCCATTGAGTCTGTGCATCAAGCTAGAGACAATGCTAGGTTGTTTCTCTGTGGGCTTGATTTTTCTTTTTTCTTTTTTCTCTCTTTTTTTCTGTTTTCCCCCTTCTGTCTTCACTGAAGTCCAGGTCAGGCAGCTAGTAAAGCCTTCCCCAGAACAGGCCCCTTAAGACAAGACTCTTTCTGTTGGGCATTTCCATGGAAACCAAGCAACTAACTTGAGGAGGGACATAAAAACCTGCTCTGTGGAGAAAGGAGGAACACCTGCCACCTCTGCAAACGGGCGCCCAAACACACTGTGCATTTACGCATCACACAAAACACACTTTCACTGGCTCCCAGTGAGGCCTACACATCTGTTATCACTTCCATTAATGGCCATTTATTAGTGATTTGTTATACTGTTAGGATTCACACAGTCAGGATGCCATGATGCAAGCTCCGAGCAGATGTCTTTGATCACACTGTCCATTGCTGGTGGAGCAAACACATGGATTTTCCACTCTCAGTTTATCAACACATTAACGATTTGTCACTGATGTTATATGACATTGCCCAGATTGAATACACAGGGCGTTTAGACAGTCTGGGGCTAACGGATGGGCGTAAGGTATATCATGACACTTGTAAGGATGTGGTGTCTACTGGGGACTGGGGTCTTGTGATTCTGATTCCTACATACTATCTCCTCATCAATTTTTCAATTTTTTGAGACTGTATTGAAATAATTTTGCCCAAAATGGGATTTATTCACTACACTCTGTCCCTGTACCCCCACCACCCCCTCAGATTTGCAGCAAGTGCCAACAAAGGGTCAGTCGTTGGCCGGCTGGAAGCAGAGGCTCATGGAAAGTACTGGCTCTCGGGCCCTGTTCATTAACAGTATTAATGATTAACTGAGGTGCCATTGTCTCAGCCCAGCTGTCCACTGTTTATCCAACTCTGTGCCCTTCATGTTCCATGGTCTTTTTTATGTGCTCTACTGACAGCTGCCCCTCACATTCATGTGAAAATGAACTACTGTTCCCTGAGCCAGTCATGCTGGGAGCCACATATAGGCTACTGTACTCTAATCTCATTCAGACGTTAGTGCAGTCGAGTTCCTTTGGGGTCAGTATTAGGGCCATTCCAGTCAAAGCATATGTAGAGTAGCCTAAACCCATATTGAGGCAACAGTAATGTTATTTTTGTCAAGCAGTGATTAAAGTAAAAGTGAAAGTATCTTTCCAAAAACCAGTGTAAAAAACGGAGCAGTCAGTATGTAGTATAACACAATGGGCTATTGCGAGGTCTGTTCAGTTTTGGGCATCTTTTAGATCTAAAACAAATGATAAAGCACAAATGTGAGAGCTTACAAAGAAGGACAAATCTATCTTGAATGTAACACAGTGAAAACAGACTAAAATGTAGATTCTCACAAATAAACATTGTGATTTGAAAATACCACAAATAAAGTGTTACTGAGTAAGTAATGTATTTTATATAATAGCATCTGATAAATGGCATAAATGTAAATGTATATGTACGAAATAACTACTTACTACCCACCTCTTTATTAGGGCCAGATAACATACTGTATTAGGAATATTTCCTAATACACATTTAGTATTTGGGGAGCATTTTCTTCAGTTTCCTGAACCTTGTGGCAGTTAGTGTCTGTTTTGACGTTGCTAAGAAGGAAATGTGGTGGTGTCGTTTTTTTTAATCATTTGCAGTATATTCGACTTTGGTACGTAGCAACTCGTGCTGTTATTGTCTGCTTTGGTTCAGCTCGTAGTTTCACTTACCTTGTAATATCCCGCTCTCACTGACCAGAGTGTGAAACATTATGTGTTTAATGTCACTCAACCACACTTCCTAAATATCATAGCCTCACATCCATATGAACATCTAGCTTTATATTGGCCCAAGACTAAGTGGAAAGGTCACGTTATCTTTATAAGACAAGGACTTTGATTAGTCTTTGAAGGTGCCGAAGCTTTCACTTTTGATCAGCGCATTGATCTGCCGGTCATCAAGAGGCTTTGAAAAAAAAACACCTGCATTCATTACAGAACAATATGTCTCAGTCAACCTCCCTCCCTGTAAGTCTAGGGTTTGAAAGGTCGCTGAGTTTGAGAAGAACAGAAATTATACCATGGAATCCACCTGCACAGTGGGTCTCAACCAGATAGTGAATTTATTTTCACTTTACATTGTTTCCCATGACCAAACAAAAAATAAATCAAAAAGTGAAACCCTTTATAGAGGTTTGCTTCTGAGCTGTGGTAGAAAGTACCAAACATTATGAACCAGTAGTAGAAAGTACCATATCCCGTGAAGCAGTAACTAAAGTCGCTGGAGTAACTTGATAGTAGATTTTCCAGTAAGTATACATTCAATTTCAAATTCCAATACATAAACTGAGACTTAATTTAAATTTCTTCAAACATTATTGCAGTTCTGTTGTATTTTATTAGGTGAAGCCCTTATGTGGGCTTCAATTCAGTTTCAGGAAGTAAACATAAAACCTTAAAACTCTTTAAAGAATTAAATATACTTTATTGTTTGATGTAGTCAAATATGTCAGATAAAAAAAAATTTTTTTGCAGCAATGCCATGTATGAGACATACTGAGCTCCCTTAAGGAATTGGCAATGCATTTTTCTATGAAGAACCTGTCAGTAGATTTTCCTTTCAAGAACCTGTCAGTAGATGTTTCTATAAAGAATCTGTCAAGATATATGAAGATTAATTCAATTTGTAAGCTACTGTGAATGTGTTGGAAGGTTTATGTGAATTGTCATGGCAGTGACATTCTGTTCTGAAGCTCTGAAGAACCTCCCCAAAGGTTCTGTACAATTAGACGCTTTTCTAGCACTGCAAGTTAAAATCAAGTACCATTTAGGAACCTTTATTTTTTACTGAAAGTGAAATCTCAAGTAGCTTTCTTTCAAGTCAAGCCACTTGGGTCTTAAGCACTTCTTCAGATTTTCAGTACTCCTTTCACCACTTTTTCTTTTTCTGAGTGTGTGTGTGTCTGTGTGGGTCGAAGAAATCTCATCTGACTAGTCTTAGCGAATACTTTGGTGACAGGGCAAAGTGCCTGAGCCAGCATTCTTTTGGCTCTGTCTGTCTGTCTGGCGACTAATACATGAGTCTGTATAGCAGGCTGCATACTTGGAAAAAACGTTTCTTTAAATTACATCATCTTGACTTTTAACTTGGTCTGCCAGAAAACGGGGAGAGCAACACGTGAGGGGACCCACAACGTAGAGCATACTTGGGTGTGTGTGTTTGAGTCAAATGCACCCAGCTGAGCAAAATTACTTGTCCTGTTTAAATGATTTATTGCAGCACCAGCAGGGGAGAACAACACATAAGCCACACACCTCGTTTCAGACGTGACTTGTTCTGCCTTCAGAATCTGGCATGTGATGCCGCCCTGGCACACACAGGTGCTCAGACGGACCATATAGTGCACCTGGCAAACCGTCCATAAGAGATTGTTCATTATCCTTGTGAACAGAAATACTGCACACTGCAATGTTCTGTACTGTGCAAACATCTTAGACTAATCAAATAAGCTGTTCAAAGCTTGGCTGTAAGAGTGGTTGCTTTACAAACAATTACACAACAAACACAAATATACTTTAAAGGGCTTATTTCTTTTTAATAAAATAATTTGATGAAGTGTGTAAGAGCTGTTAGTCTCTCAATATAGCGTTCACTACCCCAGTCCATACGAATCATTTATCTATGCAAACCAAACTGCAAAAACAGTGTTTGGAATTCACTGCTTTTGTGATGTCACAACAACCAAGACATTTGCATTTATCTGTTTCTTCTGCCAACAGCAGTTTATTGTTGGCCATTAATGGTGAAGTTCTAAGGAGTGTTTCAGTGTATCCCACTTTAGGAATTAGTTGCAATACCACCCAGTCATTTAGAACAGAGCTCATTTACATACCATCATCATGCTAATAAAAGGTTTGTGGGTTTAATCTAAAACCTTCAGTGGGTTGACTGATATTTTATTAGTAACATAAACTTTTTCTAAGCATATTTAAAATTCACAGTTTATGACAGTTTAACAAACATGTCTCCAAAATGATATTTGAAATGCACGAAATCTAATAACATTTTGTGCCAAGTAATTTGGAACCATTTGTGTGGGTTCAGTATTGTAAAACATCCTGTAAAAAAGGAGAAAAAGATTTTGTTGTAATAGCAATGAAACATAATTGTCTTAAGAATATCTTAACAAAATCAGTTTCATTTTAGATGATAAAGAACGGTAGTAAATGACCTTGTTAAAGTGAATTATGATTGTCTTGGTACATAAAACAAGTCTGGTTTTTGGACCCAAGCAATTACGTTTGTTGAAGTTCACCACCAGCATAACTTATTTAGCTTAATGATGAATTTGATTAGTAGAAAATCATACTGAATGGTCATAAAAGGCTAGAAGAGATTCAGAAATAGTTACACTTACTCACATAAAATCACAGTTTACTGTATTAACCTTCATTTGGATTTAGTCTAACATTAGTAT
Source organism: Rhabdalestes septentrionalis (assembly GCA_037832545.1). Taxonomy (NCBI): domain Eukaryota; kingdom Metazoa; phylum Chordata; class Actinopteri; order Characiformes; family Alestidae; genus Rhabdalestes; species Rhabdalestes septentrionalis. The sequence continues at coordinate 12,779,449 of JBBMFX010000134.1, forward strand.
TTTCAGAGCAAACACATGCTCAGCATTAAACTGCATTTTAACAGGGTGCCAAATACTTTTCCATAGTGCTGAATGCTGAAACTACAGAGGAATGGCTGTTGCATGCTTGTTTAGGGTCAGTGAGTGCTGCATGCCCCAGGTGAGTGAAGAGAGAGGTGCTGGCCAGAGTCCACTCTGCCTCGCCTTTCTGTCTGCCTCGGGGCTAGCACAGCAAACCAAGCAGCGCTGACATCATGCCCGATCACTGCAGCATACTTTACAAGCCCACCCTGCAGTAAACACAGAAGAAAAGACTTAGCAGTATCATGCTGAAAGATATGAAGGAGAACTGAGTGAGACATTAAAATAATCCTTCAACGAAGTATCAAATTAACCCAAAAAGTAACTGATAAGCCAAGATACTGTATACTTGGGCTCCGAAGGTTTTGTCTTTGCTTTACATTGAAGCTAAATAGCTAGATTAACAAGAGATGGAAACACATTCTCTACCAATTAGCATCATGTAAACTGGAAGTCTAAATCAAGTCAAGTCATGACAAGTCTAGTCAAGTAGGTGTTTATCATTTTAACATTTACACAGGAACCAGTGTAATGAAACACTGTTCCTCCAGGACCATGATGCCAAGAATGAAAACAGAACAACATAAAACTACACAAGCACATAAGTACATCACAAACTTGGTCACAACCTGCACTTACATATTAAGAAATCCCAAATAAACTTGCTTCTGTATATTTTGACTTGTATTACATAGAATTATATAGGAAAATATAAGTACACTGCATGTAAAAAAACAGTAGATGTTGTTTGTTACAATTTGTAAATTATAATTTGTGTACAGTACTTGTGTACATAGAGTGTTATACAAATGTTTGGAAACACCTGGTGAAATTACATGTTTAGTAGATATTTTATGTTAAATGAGATCATGTAAAATATAAACTGTGCCAAAACATATAATATTAAATAGATATATACAACACATCTATATAGTTTATGTGTTTATATGAACGGAAATGTATATGAAAGCTGTCAGGATGAATCAGAAGATGCATACAGAACTACAGCAGTCACACATATGTTAATGCTCAGCGTGGGAGATTCCTAGGCCAAGCAGCCATGTACTGACAAAGAGAGAGAGTGAGTGAGTGAGTGTGTGTGTGTGTGTGTGTGTGTGTGTGTGTGTGTGTGAGAGAGAGAGAGAGAGAGAGAGAGAGAGAGAGAACGA
>JBBMFX010000134.1:12789147-12805603 GCA_037832545.1 Rhabdalestes septentrionalis
AAGAGAGCATAATCCCTCAAAGTGGATGAATTCGTGAAACGTTTGGCCAGTTCTCATCAGAACCGCAGACTGTTGTTTTAAACATACCTGGGATAAGTTAGTAACTGTGTTCTTATTTTTCTATTTAAATCCAGGTCTGTTTGATGTCTAATTGCGGGGCTTTTTAAGTTTGTTTTTTTTGTGTGGCTCCGGGCAGCTGGGCGAAGCGTTTCTTTTGTTTGAACAGAGCTGTGAACCGAGAAAGACGAGTCAACTCCTCCAACTCGACTTCTGGACTCTCAGTAGGAATGGAAAGGAAGCAGTATTTAAACAAATATTGGTTTATAAGTTTGTGGTAAAGATAAGGTGTCTCCAAACAAAATGGCGCCTCAGAACTTTTCCTTTCCTCCACCGCAAATGAATCGCAATACGAACCGAATCGTGAATCAAAAATCGCGAAATGAACCAAATTGTGGATTCAGTGTATCGTTACAGCTCTAAGGTTAACCTTTACATTTTCTTTCAGGGTAATGTATTAAGCTGAGTTTTAAATGAAAGAAAAAATACTGTAATTGTCTTTGTTAGCAAAAAGTGTCTTAATAAAACTCAATATTTGCTAGCAAAGTTTTAGTGCTCGGAGGAAAGTGAGACGATGTACATGTTCAGGTTCTTTTGATGGTTATACTATAAAGACACAGAAGACCCCGAATGGCACGAGGGCCTAACTGAAAAAACACCACACAGTACATGCATAAGGACAAGGTCATGTGCAGGAAACATCAGGGTAGTGTGAGGGTTGATTCACAAGCAAAACTCAAACTCAAAACCCTTAAATATCAAACACTCTCAGACAAAAACTAATCAAATGGCCCAATTAAGCTAATACTCAGAAAAGGTGACACAGAGACTCAAGGCGCAATATTCAACAAAATATTTAAATCAGTCTTTGTTTTTTGCTAACAGAAGAGAAAAGTAATGTTTATCGTGGATAGAAAAGTAAGTTTTGTTTTCCCCACAACAAAAGTAGTAAATTATTTACACTTTGGATTGAATAGAGTAATTTGAATAAAGGTTAACTTAGTGCACTTCTCAACACCCATTCTTTCTGTGTTTCAGCCAATCAACCTTGCAAACAAGAAAGGATTGCTTCCTCATTTGTGGGTGAGGTCTGCTTGCAGCTTGTGCTCGTGGGCCATTGCAGTCATACGAGGAACTTGAGGTGACACATACAGAGACGGCCTGAAGAGATTTACCACTGGAGCAAGGCAAGTGCTGCAGTGTGATTTCTGATATAATGAAATTTATTACATTTCTACAATGTAATTTTAATATGATCCAACTCAGACCAAATGATAGAACTGATTAGAACATTTACAAAATATTAAGAAACTGGGAAAACAACAGTTTCCTCGTTCCTATAATACATTTGCAGTTCTCAGTTTTCTACAGCAAAGTGTGAGAGCAGCTTTGTTTTTGCAACTCTGTGAAATATGCTAAAATGGGTTCAAGTCTTCAAGACAATCAATGCACATGATTTAACAGATTGCTATTTTTTTGTTTTAATGGATTTAATGAGTAACTGTATTTTTTTAAACCCGCTATGCCACGTTTTGTTCTTCTCATCTAGATGATGGCTGTGTTAATGCTGCTCATGGCAGGCCTGGTCTCCAGCTCTGTAATCTGTCCTGATGGACATCAGTGTCAAGACAGAAATACCTGCTGTCCAACTGAGACAGGATATGCCTGCTGCACATATCCCGATGTAAGGGGATTTTACATTCATTTGACAGTCAAGACACTGGTTTTTGATCTATCATAAGTAGATTTTGAGAGGTACAAAAAACATCTGAATTTCTGTCTGTTGTAATAATTCATGTCTGGCAGAGGATAGGTTGAGAAATGCTGTTTTAGAGACTGGTGGGTTGAGGTTTTCATTCTAATCCTGTCCTGGTCCAGCCTGCATATGTGGCTGTTTTGTTTTTTCAGTGCTGTGCCATGATCCTGGAGGAATGTGGATTTGTTTCACTGTGTAGTGTACATATGGATAAAATGATACAAACCTCTTCCTTAACTTGAAATAAATAAACAGTATATATGGGAATAGGTATAACGATTCTTCTCTGGTTGTCTGAAGTGTTAAAAGGAACCATTTAGACATCTATTTTTATGCGAAATAGGTGAGACAAATCTACAGAAATTATTTCAGTTCAACACTTTTTAATGGGTTGGGACAATCAAAAAACATCCCATTTAAAATTGCCATTTGAAGCGATCTTCAACATGAACTGTAATAAACCATGTTTATTTGTCATTTTAAGGCCGTCTGTTGTTCGGACAAGGCCCATTGCTGTCCACAGGGCTACCAGTGTAATATGCAGACTATGCACTGTGACAAAAAGGGGCTCCCATGGTACAGCTTCCCAATGTCCCCTAAGAGAACTGCAGAAGAGTCCGATGAAAAGCCATCTTTTCCAGCAGTGGTTTCCAGCCCCTCCGTATCTGTGGTGCATTGCGACAATTATGTTGTCTGTCCTGATGGAACAACATGCTGCAGGGACTACTACGGCAGGTGGACCTGCTGCCCCTTCAGTATAGTGAGTATACTTTATCAAGTGGATATACTTTTTGCAGGATTTCGGCATCTTTAACGTAATGTCTGGTCCTCTAGGGTCAGTGCTGCCGTGATGGTGTCCATTGCTGTCCATATGGTTACCACTGCGACATCACATCCACCCAATGCTTGCGTGGAGCTCTGAGTCTGCCCGCATCTCAGCAGCTTCCAGCCATGCTCATCAGCACCAAGCAGGTACAGAAAAGAGAAGTGATATTCAACCGACACTTAAGTAGATACTCTTACATTACAGCTACATTTACTGTAAATTTTATCAGTGACACTTATCATATAGTTCTAAGAAATAGCCACTACCTAAATACCCATTAGGTGTCCCTGATGAACTGGCTCACGGGTGTAACAGTGCAGTGACGTTCTCCAGCAAAAAAGTGTCATATGATTCTTCAAGAGTATTTGGGTCAGTGGCTAACAAGTTAAACATTACCAAGTACAAGTAATAAACATAGAGTAAAGGGCAAGTGGGGCACAATTCTCAACACGATTGAAAATCGTTGAGTGTCATTTGTAGTCATATTTCATGTAATCATTAATGCATGTATTCAAACAGACAAGAAGGAACTCGCAGTATATTACATTTATTATTCTGAGTGTGCCAATTTTATTACAAACTGGCAGTTTGAATTGTAAAGTTAACTCTATTGCCTCTAAAACTGTATTACAACAAAAAAGATTGTTCTCTTGGTGTGATTTCAACTTGTCAGTTCATGTCTCTCTCTGGTTAATTTAAATTCATTTCATCATGTCAAAAGTGAACAGACAGAATTCTTGTTTTCCTTAAGTTTGCTCGAAGTAACTTTTGGGCTTTTCAGATTCAAATTCCCTTAGATTTAATTACATCACTATGCACCAGGGAGCAGGCAAAATGTATTCAGCATCAGTAATAATATTGTTGTTTTTTTTCCTTTTTTCCAATCCTACCTTTTACTAGATAAAATGCTCAACCAATTTCAGAACCATGCCTGATATTGCATTACTTATAATACATTACTGATCCATACTGACTTCAACGACAAAACATTCATCTGATCTTTATAAGAAGATAAAAAAAAGAGAAGAAGAGAGGCTGGATGGAGTTATTCCCTTGTTTTATTTAGAAATTTCTCTGAAAAACATTTTATGGGCAAGTCTCTGGGATCACTACATAATTTAAAAAGAATTTCGTCAAATTTGGTCTGTGATGGCATATAGTCATGAAAAATGCTTGTTTTACTACATTAACTTCAGGTAACTTGACTTCATACCAAGAGAGACTGTCACTGCCACATGAACTCTGTATGACTTTTAGCTTCAAGTGGCTGTGATCATTCTTTGAGGGTATTTTTGTTAGTACTGCAGTAACAGGAACAGGAACATTTCAGTGCAAATTGTCATTATGATGTGAGCAAAAGGTTCAATCTAACAGATGACTGTTCATGTGTGATCATAGTGATTCATGGAAAATAGTCACAAGAGTCCAACATAAAAACATTTATTGCCAGTGAACCTTTTTAGCTGTTTTAAGAGTCTGTTATTCATTACAAATGCTATCTGGCTGCTTTAAAGGCAGGTGTACTATAAGCAAAGGTGGCATTAGCAAGCGTGGGAACAGTGAGCATTACTGTGTTTTACTTCATTTTCAAATATGAATTGCACATCCAAACACACACTTCATCAGTATTAATCCACTACTGCTACATTATGAAATAAGTGCGAGAAAGTTCTTGGTTACTTACAATTAGATGGTAGTCCATATGTTCCTCAACAGACTTTGTTGGCCCAGTCATCCTGATCATCAGTAACAGGACCACCTGTGACCAGGGATTATTTGGGTGATGAATCGTTCTCAGCACACACACACAAGGACACACACACACACACACATGCACAAACCTTCCACTTTCATGTCAGTGTTACTGTTGTGCTGTGAATGAACCACCTCCAAATGAATACCTGCTTCCTGGTGATCCTGTTAGGGTCACGACCACTAATGAATGGTATAAAAGAGAACAAAAACTGATGCAGAGAAGCAGATTTGTCATTGTAATATACAAGGTGCGCCTATATGTTCAGTAGAGCTAGTCAAATGGACAATAAATGTAGATACGTACTTCTTAGGATGACTAAAATTGAGTGTAGACCTTTTTGAAATGTACTCTCTGTATTTAGTGGGTAGAACTGTTGCCTCACACCTTTGGGGTTGGGGTTTTGTATCTAGGTTCTGGCCTTTTGTGTGCAGAATAAGAATGTTCTCTTTGTGGTGGTGTGGGTTTCGTGTGTGTCAGGTGAATTGGGGATTCTAAATTGATGGTGGGGTTGTGTGTGTGTGCACACTGCGGTGTGGTGCTCTCTGCCCCATGCCCGTTGCTCCCTGGGATAGGGTCAGGGTACCCATGACCCTAGTAAGAAATAAGCGGTTGCAAAAAATGTATGAATTGTAGGTGTACATTTTAATGCAGGAATAGATTGTGATGTCTATTCAAACAAAAAAGGCCTTCATGGATAGATCTTTGATGCATTGCAAATAGCTGTTGACTGTAACTTGCTTAATTCTACCTTGTTAAATCTATACATTGAGTAACATTGGTTGATCTGTGCAGGACCTGTGCTGTCTGAGTGAGTCAGGCTGCTGTCCCCATGGGTTCCACTGTGATGAGGAGAGCAGAGCCTGTGTGGGTGATTCCATTCAGGCCGCTCCATTGGTTCCCTTGATGCAGGCTGTGGAAAGCCAGGTCCAGAATGAGGTCCAGGCTGGGGTCATACGCTGTAACACCCACTTCTTTTGTCCAGCTGGACAGTCCTGCTGCAAAGCAACAACTGGCCAGTGGGCATGTTGTCCCTATCCTCTGGTAAACTGATTAAGATGCATCACTATGAACATGAAGCCTCTTTCTGTTAAGCTCCTCTGTTGATATCTCTTTGTTTTATTGATTTTCTTTGAAAGGGTCAGTGCTGTAAAGACGGAAAGCATTGCTGTGAATACGGCTATGAATGTGACTCAACCTCCGCAACGTGCCAGAAAGGAAAAACAAGCTTTCCTGCGCGTCCTAAGAAAAATGCATTGTTCCTTTGAAGATCTGCACTCATACTTCATAAGAGAAAGAAAACCAAGCATGCACAGATAAACCATTAAACACTTTTATTAAACACATGCTACAAGGATCTGCTTATTCAGTCAATAAACGCATTAATTTCTATTCTTGTCTGAGTTTCATTATTGTCATTATAATTATTATCAACATAATGCCATTTACACACCGTTTTGCATGGTGGAATGGGTGGAAAAGACCACCACTGAACATCATTTACCCAAGAGCAGCCATGTGCGTCTATTTATAGACAGGCAGATAGACAGGACAGATAGAGAGAAAGATAGAAGGATAGAAAGATAGATAGACAAAGATACATAACTCTGACAAAAGGATATTTTGAAATACTCAGATTTTCTGCACGACGAATCCCGATATGTGGTCTGATCTTCATATAATGGACTGAGACAGACTTGACCAGATATATATATTTTAAGTTACATGTGAGTAAAAGGCATTTCAATATCCGTTACGTTAAATATTTTTCAGTTTCAAGAAGTTTCTTCGAAGCAGCAATTCCCAATATAGACAAGCTGTTTTTCTCCTCAGCCCCCTGCCCGTGGGTTGGTGTTTCTATGGCAACACAGTGTAAACAGCCCGGCGCTGTGAGCACTCGGAGCATCAAAGATGTCAGCAATGAGCAGAAAAATCATTCAAAACTTGGCTGAAACGTTGTCCAAACAAGTTAAACACTGTAAGTATCTAAATCACAGCCTTGACTTCTATTTAGCAAGCACCAAAAGATCCCAGGAACGAGGAATGAACGATCAGTACGTTATCCCAGCCCTAGCGTCGTGTTACCTACCATGTTAAGAATGGTTATATAGATGGATAAAGAGACAACTTTTAGTGCCTTTAGTTATGCTTGGTTCAGCACGTAAACCGGACTAGTAACACTTCTCCCTTTGAGGTTTCTTTCTTTATTTTAATATTTTAGACCAAAGGGATCCCAGAAAGGGAAGCTAATAAAAATAAGTTACTTTGCATTTAAAATGCTTGCTGGATTAAGTTCCACTGCTGTTCTAAAGGGAAGTCAGAACGCAAATACTTTTGCAATGCTATTCAAGTTGTTTTAAGAAATGTATTATTATTTTTCTGAAGTCAATGCTCAGGGGTAATATTTGGGCTATTCTCCCTACTTCTGATTTTACACAAGTCTTAAAACTCAACCATAACAATTCTCAATCTCCAGTTAATAAATCTGAGGCTGAATGCCTCATTCGACTGTTCAATGGTCTGCTGGGAGAACAGACAGATAGAGGAGTGGGGCTTGGCTTGGACCGAAGCAAATTTCGAAATATCCTGCACAACACATTTGGACTGACAGATGACATGATTTTGGACAGAGGTAGGGTCCTTGACCTTTTAGTTCAGCATGTGCGTCAGACATCCTCTAGCTAAATCCCAGTCAACAAGTCTAATATTTCTCAAATCCTGCAGTCTTCCGTGCCTTCGACAAGGATAATGACAGCTACATCAGTGTGAAGGAGTGGGTGGAAGGACTAGCGCTCTTCATTCGAGGCACCCTGGATGAAAAAATCAAATGTAAGTTGCTCAGTAGATTATGTGATAAGTGTAATAATTGTGTTTTTAATGATGATTGTTCTCATGCTAGAAAATTTTCCACCAGACTGTTTTGAAGTGTATGACCTAAACGGAGACGGATACATATCAAGGGAGGAAATGATCCACATGTTGAAAAACAGCCTCATCAGACAGCCATCTGAGGAGGACCCTGATGAGGGAATTAAGGACCTTGTGGAAATAACACTGAAGAAAATGGTAAGGGAAATACATAATGAAACATTGGAAATTGGACTTCCAACAGTTCCAATGAAACTGATTTTTGTTTTGGTGTTCAGGATTATGACCATGACAGCAGGCTTTCATATGCTGACTTTGAGAAGTCAGTGAGGGATGAAAATCTGTTATTAGAGGCTTTTGGAACCTGTCTTCCTGATGCAAAGGTAAAATAAAAAAATAAACACAATAAGACCAGGAACTTAATTAAATTAGTTGCAATGAGTATATTACACATATTTTACCTTTTAATGTTTTTACAATTCCACGCTCCACACATTTTAAAAGCACTAACAAAAATTATGTTCACTGTTTTTCAGAGTATTCTGGCATTTGAACATTATGCATTTCAGGAGCCTCAGGACTAGTGAACTGCTCAACTACAGAAAAAAAGGTCATTTTAAAACAAACCACTGCTCCACTTCAAAATTATTGTGGTACTGTACAATAAAGCCCTAAGTAATGGACGATTAAATTCTTCGCCGTGGTTTGGCTGTGGTTGTCTTTCTCTCAGATGGACCTGATGCAACCTAAGCAAAAGGAAAGACAATTTCAGACATGTCAGAACATCCCATACATTTTTGTCAGATTCATGCAATAAAATAACGAAGCAGCTAACCTTTGCCATTGTTTGCCTGATTATGTTCGCAGTTTTGTTTAATGAATCATCTTCCATGTCCATCTTTGGTGGTTCTGGTAATTTGGGTCCATACAAAGGGGCATTTTTGTCTACCACTCCTAAAAAGTCAGTACTGTCCTCCATTTTCCTTTTCCTGTTTTCCAAGTGTGTAGTCCTCGGTACAAACCTTGGAACCAAGGTTGGAGGGTCTTTGGGTTTTTTTTTTGTCATTTTTCTCTCTTTACTGTCAAAACACACTGGGTCTTGTGGTACAGGGATGAAATTATGTAAAGATCCCATCCTGTCCTCTGTAGGAAGACTGTGAGACTTAAAGGAGTTCTGAGATGACATAATTTTCTGATGAGCCTCTTCATGGGGTGGTAATGGCAGCAATGGGAAACCAGAATAAGTGTTGGAACTAGAGATGTTCCCAAGAGTACTCTGAGCATCAGTCCTGTCTTCACATGCAGCAGGTGACTGAGCCGGTGATTCTGTAGAGTTTGTGGTCTTTAGGGGTTGCTCTTGCTCTTTCTCTGTAACAAACAAACAAAAGATGAATATAAATATATTTGCAACTGATTGGACACATTCTGAAAAAAAAGCAAGCAATAAATACCCGCTCTTTGACTTGCTTTGCCAACATATCGTCTCCTGTCCTGCAACTTTTTTCTTGTGTCTTCCACAGTCTCGTGTTCAGGAGCATAGCACACATGAAGCAGCCCCCCAAAGAAGCTTCTCTCATCTATATTCCTTTTGGCTGCCCTGAAATGATCCACATTGCTACATTATGGGTACATCAAAAATTATTTCATATTATGTAACAGGAACATATACTCACCTTGCACTTGTAAGCTTTTGAAACTTGATGAGATATACTTCAGTGAACTGTTCTGTCGGATACTCGTCTAGTACTCTGTATTCTTCAATCACTCCATAGAGAGCAAAGAGCTGCACCAGCTCGCTCATCACTCCGATAGCAGGCACTCCTTGCACCAGCAGAAACCGGGACTCAAGATTAATCGTGTATACCTAAAGATTCACAAAGAACAATGCACAGAATATGTAACACCATCTTTACAACCTTAAAGGCAGCTGGTGGTGTAGTGTTTAGCGGGTTGCCCCTGGCATTAGAGGACCATGGGTTCAAATCTCAGGACTGTTAATGGCACCACTGACGCACCATCCTCACATACTGCTGCCCGCGCGCCCCTATTGATGGCAGCACACTGCTTCACTTGGTGAATGGGTTAAATGCGGAGAGAATTTCACATTGTTCACACCGTGTGGTGTATTCAGACTTGACTACACGTGGCCACTTTGCTTTGAAAACCATCTTGACCATATTTACGTTCAGCTCATTTCTGACAAAGATTTAAATTAAACCTCCTAAAAGCTGATCCCCACGTGTTTAAACATACAGTGTAAGATGCAGACTATTTTAAACTCACCAGCCTGTTAAAATAAGGTTTAAAAACAAACGTTAACATTAAATATTTGGAGGGGGAAAAAAACAAAATAAATAGATGTGTGTATCTATTGTAGCTACAGCTAGCTCATCCATACAGTCTGTTTGATGCGAGGACATGACAACAAGAATACACCGACCTTGACAGCTTTGAGTCTCCTTCCCTCTCTGTACTTTGGTCGTGTAAGACAAACGTTTTTCTGCTCATGGTGTTTATAAACTTGTGGAGTGTCCCACACAGAGCTCCCCTTCTCTGTCGCCATATTTACACACCGTTCGAGCGCAGACTCATCTAATCAATCGCAGAGGTAGATGGTCGTACTCCACCACAGAAAAGGTTGTATAGCAACGGAATTTAATAAGACCGGGTCTAATATTTTAGTTATCACCCTAAACCCTGTATAACGTACACTATATGTGGAAAACTATCGGGACGCCTGACCACTGCCCCAACAGGGACCTTTATGACATTCAAATACATATAATTTAATATTTACTGCTATGACAGCTTCAACTCTTCTTGCCAGGCTTGCCACAATAATTTGGATTGTTTCTGTGGCCCATTCATTCTGCAAAGCATTTATGAGGCCAGGCACCGATGTTAGACTGGAAACTCCCTTCCAATTCATCCCAGAAAGTTGTTGGATGGGGTTGAGGTCAGTGCTCTTTGTGGACCAGTCAAGTTTTTCCACACCGAACTCATCCAGCCATGTCTTTAAGGACCTTCCATGTCTTTATGGACTGGGGCAGTCACTCTGGAATAGAAAATGTTCCTCATCAAACTGTATTCACAAAGTCGGATGCATGGTGTTGTCCAGAATGTTTTGGTTTGCTAAAGCATTAAGGTTTTCCTTCACTGGAAATAAAGGGGCTAAGCCCAAACAGTGGAAAACAGGTGTCACAAAACATTGTCCGTATAGTCAGCATGAAAAGTAATAACAGCTACACTATCTGCAGCTCGACTGATCAGGGCTGTCTGGGACTTTTCCCATATTTAGTATGGCGTCTTATCAGCTACAGTTATCCTGCTAATGCTAACGAATAATCATTTAGGCAGTCATACAGAATAATCAGGGGCTTTTATGCAAATTTGTGGGCAATGTTGGGGAGCTGTGGGATACAACCAGTTACGCTGGTCTTTAACAACGCCAAAAACTGCTTTCTTCATCTGCCATCTAACTTAATCTCTCAACTCTCTCTCCAAGAGGTGCGTGTAATGTGCTGCTAAGCTGTCCTTCCTTTCTTAGCAAGAGTGCACCCTAACTCTGTCGTTATCAATGCAGTCTCAAGCTGTGGAGCTCTCTTGGGGATCTGTTGCACCTGTGTTCCTCAGCTGGATCAGAAGCCACACAACATCTCAAGAAGACAGGGTTGAGCTGAGCAGACAGTTGGGGGAGAAACTAGGACTCCAGGGGGGAGAGCAGGTGGTACAAGATTTTTTTAAATTATTGTCTTAAGTATTAGGGTACCTGATTTGTTATTATACATTAGAGTGAACACAGAATGGTCTGCAATGTGCCACATTTCAGGGTTTCCTAAGACCATGTGGTCAGGTGCAGTCTGTCCGACAGGTGTCTGTGGAGCCTCTCTCCTCAGATGACTGGGAGATCCTGGTGAGTCGCGAAAGAGACCTATTTCTATTTCGTTACACTCTTCTAGATTTGGGTTTGGTTTGATGTCACCAAAGTTCATTGTACATAAGAATTGATCTCAGTAAGCTGCTGCTCTTTATGCACTTAACACCTTGTAGGTTTAGAGACTGTAATACATATATTGTTGTGCACAAATTGTCAGCTACCCTGCATTCTGTTGGCAAGTGGTCTTAAGGTCAGAAAATGACTAGAGAGGAGTGTTGACCAGTCATTGTTTTGGTAATGAGCTGTTCTCATTATGCCAGGTAGCAAGGTAGTGTGTTTCTGTTGACCTGATAGGAGTGTATCAGGCAGTTTGTCATTACTGGGGATTTTACACATGCTAGATTAAGAGTTATGCATTACCCAAACATATGCTGTCCAGATCTGTTATATGGTCAGGAAATGGACAGCGGCAACACATTGACTGTAGTTTTCCACTGTACAAGATACATTGTGTTAAATAATAGGTATATGTAAATAGAGCAAACAACACTATTAATATGAGTCATGCTTGTATAACCCCAGAGTCTATTGCTTTTCTTCTTTCCAGGAGCTTCACAGCACAGCTCTGGAACAGCAGCTTTTAGACCAGATTCGAGTCGTCTTCAGTAATGGAGTGTTCCCTGTGTGGGTGGACCAACACACTGTCATCTATATTACAATAGGTTTGTGTGCCCAAAGCTGTGTTTCCAAAAGCACAGTAATCATAACCTCTCAGCACTGTCTGTAATATACTGTTCTTCTGGTTTTTATAGTCTCCCTATCTCCATCTGTCCCGTATGGTCGACTGGAACAATTCACTGAGCTGGTCATCTCTCCCAAACTTCGAAGTGGAAACAGGCAACGTCATCCAGTGTATCCAGATCAAAAAAGCCAGGTACTCCAGAGGCAGCAGAACTTTGACCTCGCATTCTCGTTAACCTCCTCCTCAATTGGAACAGATTCCATCCATGAGCCCTTTAACAGTCAGCAAGAAGGCAGCCAGGACCACTATGGTGGTCAGTGGGGTGGAATAGCTGACCTGAGGAGCTTGGTGAGATATGTATTGACTGGGAAATTTGAATCTGGAAAGGACATTCCTGAAGTCCCAGCTGTCCCTGCCATCTTCCCAGACTGTGTCGTTAGAGTGAGTGGATCCCCACCTAGAGCAATCAGCCATCTTGACTCTAGTCATGGAGATGTTCACCTGTTTCCATGGGACAGCCTACAAAGTGACTATTGGAGTACAGAACAGCCAGTCTTAACATTTGGTAGACTGTCTAAGGTTCTTTCTCCAAAAGAAGTAAAGGAGCAAACCAAGCAAACAATGGAGAAGAAAAAGAGAGGAAAGGGCCCCCAGACAGAAAAAGAGGTACAGGAACACGTGAGCAAGTCTGTGGTGGTCAGGATGCTTTGCCATAATGTGAAGAAGCTGCAAATGGATCAGAGGTCTTCCAGAATGGGAGAGATTTACTGTGGGAGGATGTGGGTAAGTACTTTTAAGAGCCAGACATGGTCAGGATGTATTTCATGTTCAAAATGTAGTCCTTAATGTTTAGGTTTTTTTAAATCATAATTACAGGGCTAATGTAGCAAACAAGGGTTAAGGGAAAAATGTATTATGACTATTGAACATGGAATTAAATGTCAACGTATGTCCAAAATATATTAATATGCTGATATTTTGCCAAAACATGTAATTTAGTCTCTTTGTGTGGATAAATATATGTGACACACTACATAATGAAGTCTGTGTAAGATATCCTAACGGCTTTAATTTAAGGACAGGTTCTAAATTAGGCTGTTTGCATGATGCTGATAAAAAAAACCTATAAGCTTCCAGTATTTATGAGTGATATTACGCTCATAGTTAATATAGTCACTGACTGAATATATTTTAGTGGACTTGTAATTCCTAATTTATGTTCATTATTTATGTTCATCATTGATGTTGAAACTATGTATTTAAAAAAAATGAATTATACTAAAAATGCTTTCTGTCTTCTTGTCAGATTCCAATCACTTTGCAAACCCAGCTGAAAATAGGTCCACACTCTGCTGTGAAAATTTGTCCCGTAAAGTGTACACCTAAAGTAGCACTGGCTGTCTCACTTCAGCCGCTACAGCCACTGGTGAGTGGAATTCTCCTCAGCTATGAATACATACAGGAAAAAACAAACAAACATATTTTTACAGACTTTTCATTCCACCACAACCACGCTTACTCACTCAGACCACATCCAGCTGTTCATTACGGTGGAACAGACTTGTTGATGTGGTTTAGGACACAGTATGACTTATTGTGTGGTATTAAAAAAATGAAGAAAACATCACCACTACAGGCAGCAATTTCAGACAACACCAGGGCTGGATCACCTCTTTATTTATGTAAAGTGACCATTCTGTCATATGTGAACACACCACAGCACACAGTGTGAACAGCACAAAATTCTTCCTGTAGATTTAGCCCATTTACCAAGTGAAGCAGCGGGCAGCCAGGAACACGGCGGCCAGGGAGCAGTGTGTGGGGACTGTACCTTGCTTAAGGGTAGCTCAGACTTGCCCCTAGCTGTTTTGGGATTCTTTTGATTAGGGCATAGGCCATTGTCCATTATGAAGGCCACTATAAAACTGATGGATCAGGGGTCTCTCTCGCCTTTGTCGCAGACAGTTACAACACATGCTGCATACTGAAAGTCTACATTGCAGGTGAACCTCTTCTCCTTCCTCCCATCTGGAAAAAGGTACCATAGCACGCAGGTCTCCACTACTATAATGGGAAATGGTTACGTCCCTCTGGCCATCATACTCCTCATTAAGAAATGAAACATAAATTCCTCACACACAAACACACCCCTGACCTTATACTTCTCCCAACACACGCTCCTTTCTTCTGCACTAAACATACAGTTCATGCTCTAATTCAATTGGGAAAACCCCTGTATTTATAAACTTGCACATTCTCTGGTCTGCTGCATTTGCAGAATTATATTTATTGCTGTAAAATGCAGTTTTCTCATTATTTTATCCGCTCAATACTATATTCATTTAACTAGTACTCTAGCTGTTTACTGGACTACATGTCTTCTCTTGTTTTTTGGTCTTGTGATTTTCTTGCAGTCTGTGCACTCTGTCCTGTCTGCAGTTGTAGTCTTGAGGTGTTTCTGGTTCTGTAGTTGTGTTGCACCATGGTCCTGGAGCCACATTGTTTCATTTCACTGTGTACTGTGTATATGGTTGAAATGACAATAAACCCACTGGACTTGAAATCAATACTCCTATTCCAGAGGTAGTTTGTGGAAACACTCCCTGTTTTCTAAAATGGGCAGCCATAATATTTGTTTGCATTAAGTTTTGTTTAAAATTGAAGTCATACTGTGTCCTAAACCTATTCTGGACCACCCTATTGAAGAGCTAGGTGTGGGCTGAATGGGTTAAGAGAATTTTTAGGGACAGAGAATTTTTGGGTGACTGTTGACTTTTAGTGTCCCATGGTATACCATGGGACTTTTACTGTACCTGGTATTATCTTTCTCTTACTGCTGTAGGCTGAGAATGAGAGAGAGGAGGATGTCCAGTCTGCGTTTCTAGGCTGGCTGCATGCTCTGAGCCACCAGCCATTAGCTTGTCTGACAGGTCGGATCAGCACCATCCTCCTATGTTGTACTGAAGGTACGGACAAACATGCAGATTTTATAGTATTCACTACAGTTTGTCTTTATTTATCCCAGTTGGTGCCACTCTCTTCTCAGGAAATTCTCTATTTGTCTTGACTATACTTAAACCTGATTCCGAGCCAAAGCAAGTAGATGAGATCTTTTTTTTATCTACCAGTGTGCTGCACAAACCAGACATACAGGTATGTTGATCCATGGATGTGAAATATTTATTTCCCTGCATTTTCATTTTCATGCTCCTACATGCACTTGCCTAGTGTTTGACATTTAAATGTCTTTTAAATTTGTATGTAGGTTATCAAGGAATCACATACCCCAGACCACATGACTTCAGTAGACATGGCATATGAGTCCCCTTGTGCTGAGTTTTCTTCTCTCAGCTCTCTGGGGTAAGTTATCAGTACCTAATAGCAACATGTCATAGGATTTTGGCTTAGTTTTAATGGGTTACCACTGAAACAGGTTTCTAGAGTATTTGTTTAATAACAGAGGTACACTGTGGTTATTACATGTCTTGATAATCCACATGAATAAGTACCCGTCTGGATGCTGTGTCTTTATCATTTCTGATTTGAACAAATTTCTGTCCAGTGGAGTGGAAGTCATCAGTTCATCTGCTTTTGAGCACATTTCCCACAGTCTGGTGGGAGGTCCTCTCTCCAGGGAACTGGTGTCCTCTGGCCGCGGTCTCCGGGGCGGAGCTCTCATCATTATGGGAGCCAAGGTGACCAAATAATAATGACTTTTTAAGTATGTGTACATAATGGATAGTTTAGAGTGAAGTTTGATGATTCCTGTCATTTTTATAGGGCAGTGGAAAGTCTGCACTATCCAGGGCCCTCTGCAAAAAGGCAGCAGAAGAGTTGGATGCCCATGTTGAGGTGGTGGACTGCAAGAGGCTTAAAGGTGGGAGCAAGTCTTTCCTGCTTTCCCTTCCACCTTCGTGAGGAGGACAACTCCAATGGACATGCTAAAGAAGGCTTGCTTTTCATTGCTTGTGATTCTCAGGCAAGCGAGCAGACAGTGTGAGGCAGAGGCTAGAGGAGGTTTTTGAGCAGGCAGTGTGGAGACAGCCCTCAGTGGTCCTGCTGGATGACCTGGACCACATTGCTGGGGCAGCCACCTCAGCTGAGCAGGAGCACGGAGCAGAGGCTGCGCTGCGCCAGCACATTGCACAAAGTATGACACCCCTCCAGCCTTCTGTGTTCATTTAACAGCCCTTGCTGCTTAGTTCTGACTTTTCACTATGATTCAAATTGTGCTTTAATAGTTCACACTCATGTCTATCATTGAGTGTAAACAGACATCTTCCTGGGACTAGCATTGCTGACACTACGTGATGACTATAGTGACATGCCCAGTGAAGTGTGGTGCATACAATGAGCATTCGTTCTGATTTGACAGTTCTTACTATGGTCATATCATAGACACACACAGTCCAGTTTTGGTTCAAACCTGAGTTGAATAAATTATCTTTCATGTTTAGGCAAAAAAAGCCACATGAATTTGTTTTCCAATTGAAGTACTATTATTTAAGTGTGTGTGTGTGTGTGTGTGTGTGTGTGTGTGTGTGTGTGTGTGTGTGTGTGTGTGTGTGTGTGTGTGT
>JBBMFX010000134.1:12808061-12825027 GCA_037832545.1 Rhabdalestes septentrionalis
TGTGGGTGTTTGTGTGTGTGTGTGTGTGTGTGTGTGTGTGTGTGTGTGTGTGTGTGTGTGTGTGTGTGTGTGTGTGTTCTCTTAGGGTCCAGAGCTTCTCAGCAAGTACATAGGTGCTAGCGAGCAGGCTGTGAGGGATGTATTTCAGAGGTGTGTGTCATGTTACCAAAAAATACATTTATACTCCACACACCAAACTGCCATAAATGTAAATGTTCATCAGGCTTGAACAATTTCAGTATCTTATTTACCTCCTTTTTTTACATCACATTTGTTGTAACAGAGCACAAGCAGCAAAGCCCTGTGTTTTGTTCTTTGATGAGTTTGACTCACTGGCTCCACGCAGAGGTCATGACAGCACAGGAGTCACTGATCGAGTGGTTAACCAGCTGCTTACAGAGCTGGATGGAGTGGAAGAACTGCGGGGTATGTGGTCATAAACAGCTTCATTTTCGAAGATTGGAATATTTATGTCATGAAGTCTTTGCTATCATATTGGAATGCAGACCATGTCCTACCTTGAGCATAAATTGACCTTCACACAGCAGTTTGTGTATATATGCTAGAAAATTTAAAGAATACGTTGGAGGTTTGGGAGTGATGTGCATAATTTGTATGTTGAAATCCCCTTTTTATTTCATCCTACATGTAACTGTCTTGCATATTTTTTTATATATATTCTTTCATGTGGAAATCAATATATAGATACAGGTGTGCAATAAATGCATAAGAAGCTGTGACACAAATGTGTTTGTTGGATAAGAAGCACTTTAAAGTAGTCTGTGAAACTGCTGATTGTTTCTTTAGGGGTTTATGTGCTGGCAGCCACCAGTCGTCCTGACCTGATCGACCCTGCCCTGCTGAGACCTGGCCGGCTGGACAAGTCTCTCTACTGTCCACCTCCAGACCGGGTCAGTATTAAGTGACTTGTTTTGGGGAAGTTGCCCTTTCAGTGTAGTCCCTTCTTGCGAAAGAGGATATGGGAGTACATTTTATAGCCCTGACGAAGAGGAAGGTCATGTGTTTTACGTCCTTAGCTGCCCTAGATGTGAATGATATGCTCTGATGGTGGACATCAGTATGAATACACCAAAATTTAATCTACACATAAAGAATTCAGCCCAGGACACGAGATCTTACATAAAAGAGTAGTGAATTGTGTTCAGAACCTGTGCTCTTGGCTTGACCAGTAACATACATCACCAAAACCAGTCCTTGCATTTCAGATTGAATCGCTGAAACAAGTCCTTAAACCCAGTGGTCCCCAACCCCCAGGCCGTAGACTGCTACCGGGTCGTGTGTCATGTGGTACCGGTCCGTGGGCTGCACAGAAAGAAAAAAAAACTTCAGTTTTATTTGCTATCAGAGTCTAAGCAATGTTATATTTCGAAAAATAACCAATTGATTTCAGATATTAAACCAGTTCGGTTGGGGACCACTGATCTATGAATCAACAATCACCCTCCCACCGGTCCTCTGTAAAATTTTTGACAGGTCAGCGGTGATAAAGTGTTGGGGACCAATGCTTTAACCAATAAATTATCATTGTTAAGCCACAAAATATCTCAAATGAACCAGTATAGGTTACCTGCTTACAGGGGATCTCTTTAAATTAAATTATCTAACTTAAATAAGCAGGTATAGTAGCACAAGTAGGGTAAAGAGACAATGATATGGTACCTTTCTATTTAGCATGACTCGAGTATCGTCTCTCTCTCTTTGTGCATAGTCACAGTTGTTTGCCATGTGCCAGGGCTGAGCTTTTGACTGTCAGCGTTGATGGTAATGTGATGGTCCTTGGTGTGGCTTTCAGGAAGCACGGGTGGAGATTCTTAAGGCCCTGACTCACTCCGTGCCACTGGCTGCAGATGTGGACCTGGAGCAGATTGCTGTGGCCACCGAGCTCTTCACAGGAGCTGACCTCAAAGCTCTCCTATACAACGCCCAGCTGGAGGCCATTCACAGCAGCCTGGGGCCTGGCCTGCTGCCTGTGAGTCACACAGCCACAGTGCTTCATAAAGCCTTTATAATGGGATGTAGTCAATAGTTATATTCCTAAAGTGAAAGTTGAAACTTTAAAGAGGTTTTAGAAAGTAATTGGACATTAATGAATGCTGTAAACAGCTGGTGAGGTCAGCATTCTCTCTGTTGTGATTTAGGATCTGGGCTCGGGATCGGACAGTGACGTAAGCTTGTCCTCGCTGATCTTCCTGAATCACAGCAGTGGCTCTGATGACTCTGTGGGGGAAGGCGAGACCGGGCTGGAACCTTCTGTAGTACTACTAGAGCACAGCGAGCTTCACCCTGCGGACCCCCATCAGAACATCTGGCGCCTCTACTTTGGCAGTTCCTTTGAATTGGACCTGGACAACCAGTCCTCTTCTGAACTAGTAAGAGAGAGTTCACAGGCCTGTTTTGTATTATTTTGGGAACCAGGTGTTCCCAAACGTTTGACAAGCTGTGTATGTAACACTGCAATAATAGGTGGCAGCAATAATAGGTGGTTTCACTTCTCAAAACATGACACGTTCGCCTCCAATTTTGTCTTGTCTGCTTCCAGAATTCCCAGTGCCTGTCTGTTCAAAACTCTACCAATCATGATTTGACCGGTGCATCAGTGAGGGACACTAGCTGTCTCCATGGCCCAGTTGTCATGTCCTCTGTTCAAGAGGGCTTTCAGGAGCAGAGTCACGAACAGACTGAGCGCCTTAGAGCTGATCTCTCCATCATCAAAAGCAGCTACCACAGAAGCCCTGTCAGTCAAAGGCCTACACCTGCACGATAACTTCACCATTTTACGGTTCACAGATGCCGTTCAGAAAGCAAAACACAACTTAAAACCTAATGCATGTGTCTGTGTTTCTAGGAGGACTCCTCACAGGTGCAGGCAGGTCCCAGCAAACCTGGCCTGCTGATATGTCAAACTCACCTGACCACAGCACTGGCCAGCACCAGAGCCTCCATCACCAGACAGGACTGGAGGAGGTACACAGAACTGTAAGTTCATTGGGTGCTAATATCACTTATGTTTGTACAGTAACTGGTTTTGTAAAAGATGACTCATTGTTTATGCTCATTTTTCTGTGTATTAATCATCTGTTCCTGTTTCCTCTTCTCTCACACAGCTATGAATCCTTTCGATCCTCAAGGGAAGGCAAGCCTCAGAATAAACTCCAGTTTACACCAGGCCAGCGGGTAACCCTGGCCTAATGAGGACTGTACCTACTCTATGCATTTAGTGTTCTAGAAAGTAGAGCGGCAAAGTTGCCAGTGGTGAATTTTGCTATGTAGTCTGAATTAATTCTTTATGTAATTAATCCATCCATTGTATTTAGGGTTATTTCCTGCAACAGCGAGATGTGTTCCCTTTGCCTTAAAGAAACAAGAGTTTCTGAACTTTAAACAGGTAATTGTCATGTTTGTGTATAATTCATGAGTAAATTTCTATTGTAAATTTTGTAAATTTGTATTTAGCCTTCAGCAGGGTATGATTCAATGCTCGTTAATTTATTCTTATAATTATTTGAGATTTCAGTAATTGTAACATATTTAAGCAATTCTTTTGGAATATCGATGCAGAAGTAAATATGTGACAATGGGTATGTATGAAATGTATGTGAACTGCTTAATTAATTAAAATAAGTAATTTACTAATGTATTTCTCAGTGGTGCTCTATGTGTAAGTGAGGTCTTTGCATATAACCTGTATCACAAATACATTTCCATTAGTCGTTAGCATGATATTAGTAAAGCTGTTATTCAAACATTTACTGGAGCAAAACCAATGACTTAATTATAATCAGCCTGTAATATACCAAGGCCTTGATCAGGTTTAGAATGAAACCATGTTTTCTGTTTTCCATGCCTATGTCCCCCAGGAGGTGGCAGCATATTGCAAATAATGAGAGTAGATGACCTCCAAAAGAGTAGTAGGCCATCAGTATTCTCACTGAATAGTTTGAAGCTTCTGGATGGTATATCCACTGCATAATTGACACACTTTTGAAAACCCACTAGACAAAAACTCTTGCTCTTACATCCTTACCTTATCTGACTTCAAAACATCTCTCTGAAAACGGAACAAGTTTGTGATTTAGATAGCGTTGGTCTGAATAACCTAGTATTTTCTACAGAATTTTTCTTTGTCCTCCTTAATTAAAGATATAGCCTGCAGCACATTTCTGTCCATTCAGTCAGATACTTGTTTTGCATCTTTTAGAAGTCTACACATTATATGGGAGGTGCTGCAGACTAATACATAAATATAATGTGAATATTAAGGGTGTGCAGAGCGGCCGCTATTTGTATCTCTATTTGTATTTGTTAAAAGGGAAAATTATTCGTATTTGTATTTATATTCTAGGCAATTTCAATAATGCAGCGAGCAAACGACGTCAGCGCCCCCCAATCTACTCCCAAACTGGAGCGTGTGTCATGGAGAGGGGCCGGGGGAGGCGGAATATGTAAAAGTGAAAGTGATCAATACCGTATTTGTCAAACACATTATTTGTGCCTTTCCAAATACTAATACGGTATTCGGAAAGGCACAAATAACGTGTTTTTTTTTTACGAAAACGTAAAAAACACCCCTAGTGTATATATATGAGTCTTGGTTTCTTAGTTTTGCCTCTATCAGAGAACATGGCGTTGGCCATTATTGAGAACTTTGGGAGACGTTCTAGAGCCCTGGAGAGCTTAGCCAGGAAACTGCACCTGAAAGGAGTTTGGCCTCAACAACAGAACCTTGATTAAAGATTCGCCATGGAGAATATTGAAGAAGCTCATGGTGGATTTTGAGGTCTAGTTTGGATCAAAGTCTCTTGACTTGAACTTCATTGAAAATCTGCAGACAGATCTTAAACATGCTGTGCATGCAAAACAGCAAAGGGTGTAAACTTTGGCATATGCTGTGAATCAATTGCTGACTGTACCCCGTCTGTTGATGCATTTTATTAGCCTCCGCCTACCACGTCCGTCAGTTTAGAGTATGATGTAGTACAGTGCAGCAGGCCATTGTTGCTGCAGGTTTTCAGTTTATCTAAACAGAGGCACATATCATATAAGTAATTATTTGAGGACTGAGACCAACTGATGAAATTATATGTGCTTGTGCTTTGATGGAAAAACCTGCAGCCACTTTGTGGAAGACTGTGGATGCTGAGTAAGAGTAGAGGAAAGTGTACAGTCCTGAGGGAGTGTGTGAACGCCGGATGGGAAGTGTCTTGGTTTAAAGCTGCTATGGGATTCATATGTAGGACAAATGGGCGTGTTCCTCCTCAGAAGTTGAGGCTGCGTTTTCAGCCCATTGTTGATGCACATGCCAACTGCTTAGACTTTGAAGTGCTTCCATATGAGGAGACGAGATGGGAGATTGAGACGAGAAGAAACAAAAAAAGGGGAAGCTCAGACAGGGGAAGCTTAAAGCGAAGCATTTTTCCTCAACTGAGGTCCAGAGGATGCCAGGCCTTGTTTCTCTCAACACCTCCTTATCACTCCTTGGATGTTCGAAGTAACTCCCTGTCTTTGTTGTTTGGAAGATGAATGTCAGTTTCCCGGCTTCTTCAGGTCGACGCTTGCTGTAGGTTGAGAATAACACAAACTGACTTGAAACAAAAGCCCAGAAAATTCCGTGCATAAGGCAGGAGGAAAGACAGAAGGGAAGGGGGGGCGATGCTGTTTACATCACCATGAGAGACATATTCGCTGACAAGTAAGGGCATGTCTGTGTGACAAATCAAATCAGACTCCCAGGGAGGGCAGAGCATCTGCTATAAATAAAACTTTCTCTGCACCCAAGATCTATCAGACAGGTTCAGAGGAGAGTTGGGGGTCTCTGAGGTTTCATTGAGAGATATACACACAGGTAGCACTGTAAGGTAAAAGAAACAACAGGACAATATAAAAAAAGTGTTAGTATTGTTCATTATTGATAAACTAGTAACTGGGTTGATCAGTCCAACTGCACTACATTTGCATCACAATGATAGAACATTAAAATTAAACACTGATAATGCTAATGCTAATGTTTGCTGGGTTGTACTTGAGTTGTACTATGAATGGAAGAAATACGAATGGAGTTTTTTTTTTACTTTAAACAGTACAACTTGGTTGATAATGAATATCTCAATTTAATTTGTGAAATATGAAAATAGTTTTTCATGCTTCCTTAACACAGATGATTAATATTTGTTAGTTTAACATTCAAATGATCTAACATTTGACTGATTGTGATGTTTTTAAAAAGCCACACTTTCTGTTACCTTAGTAAATATGCACACAAGCACAAATGCGTGTATCCCCAACCTCATTAAAATAATACACAAATTACGGTATTTCTCAGTAAGGCTCTTCTTACTCCATATGATTTTCTTTTAACCTTGCAGTTTTACCCACTGCAACTGAAGAACAGTCTAAATGTGATTTGTGGAGATGATCAGATGGATTATCACACCCTCAAGAGTAAATTGGTGTATCCAATTTATTAGATCCACCAGCCTACACTCATGTGTTGTTTTATCAGGTATAGAAAATAATCTTCTCCAGAATGTTCACATTTTGTTGCTTTTCAGGCTAAAATGAATACACACTCAAATAATTCCAGCTTCTCTGTAGAGTATGGTGTTGTGTTCTTTGGATGCTGGCTTTCCACAGGATACGCCATTTGGTGTGGATGCCAAATCATTATTATTTATGGACTTTACTGTGCTCCTAGGGTTTGGCAGAGCTTTAGATTTTTTTGTACTCGTCAGCTGACCTTTGCCTTTCTTCAGCTTTATCCCTGATATCTTTGGACAGTGCCTTGCCACTCATAGTTGTTTGTTTGGTTTCTGTTGTACTGCCAAACACTGGAATGCTCCAGCAATAGCTGTTTTTATGCTGAAATAAAAACGATTACAGTTAATGGAGAAGGTGAGTAGTTATGGCTGATTGAGTTTACAGGTATCTTTTAGGAGGTGATGGTTCATCCACCTCAGGGATTCTCGTTTTCTTTTCTTTTTTTTCAAAACGGTTGCTTTATTATCCTTTACTAGTATTTTTGTGTGAGTCTTAATTTCAGGCTGCAAAAAATTTATCATTTGAAATGGATTATTCTTTCTATACCCACTGTAGACTCTGAAGTGAATACTCTGCAGCAAACAAAAAAAATGACTCACTCTCTATAGCCGGGTTCATCAAATATAAAGTAACTCTCCATGTTAATGTTAATGGACAGTTACTTTATATTTGATGAACCTGGTTAGACAGGCCACGAATTGTCATCAGAAATACCAGCTGATGACAAATTCAGTGCGCAAATCAATAAGCATACTCTGAACATAGGCCATAGGCTCTTCTAATCAGCCGGCTGGGGATCTGACAGCGCAATGTGCTTTGCTAAGTAGTGCAGTACAAGGAATTGTACCACACACATACAGCTCAGGATGTGAAGCAATTTAACTGAAATGACTACAGTTACAGAATAAACTCCTCAGCATGTTATTTGCTGGCAACAGAGTAAACCAAAATAAGAGCCAATTTAGGAGAAATTTGATTCTTTCTTTGGAAACTGTGTATTTAAGTCCCAGTAGCAAAAGCAGCCCTGGACAGAAGGCAATGAAATGCACGTACAGAGAATGCGTGTGTCATTCGTTATCTTCTGTTCAAGAGAGAGATGAAGTCTCAGTCGGGGCTGAGCTGAATCTTACATAATGAAATTATTCTGCCCTGTTAATCTTAGCCTTAGGCTGGGGACACACATATACAAACCCCAAATCCCCAACTGCCGTCTACAAGCTTTATAATCATGGCAAAACAGAATAGGCAACATCCCTACATGAGTCAAACATATATGTTTGCCACCGCAATGCTGGTTATAGGGTATGTAACTCAGAGCTAATTCTTTAAGAATTGAAGAGGTTTGAGAATTGAGAATTCTCCTCTATGTGCTAATCCTACAGACACTGGCCAGAGGACAGAGGTAGATGTGCATAGAGGAAGTTTAGGTTGTCAACAATAATGAAAATAACTAGACCGGCCCTAATTCAAAAAAGTACATTTAAAATATAACAACAATATTATAACAAGATGAATATCAAAAACTATAAAGATCACTTATAGTAAGACTTTGATTGTGCATTAATTGGAATAAGTGGCACAAAAAAGTCAATTTTAAGGCATTCTGAGGCCCCTATCATACCACTGTCAACACACCAATGCACATCTCTTGAAAGAGAGCTTATGGTTTCAGGGGACCTTTAACACTGACATAGAATGTCACAGCCTAAATCTGGATAGTAGTCACAAACCCCCACCGCATAGTTGTGACAACAGAGCACAGCCAAGCAAAACCTACTGTTGACACACAAATCACGCAGAGGCAATTGTCGCATGCATCAATAATTCAAGCCCCTAAAGCAGGCAGGTATTAATCATTATATTTGGGACCACTTTTCAGCTCAGGCCAAATAATGACAATGGCAAGTGAAGCATAAAGTAAAAATTGGTCTGTTTTGCCTGGTGGAAATGTTGATTAATGGCAGCTCTATTAGTAAACTTCATCATTGTAAGCATACTGTTCAGTTGCTTATTACTGATACTCCCTCCTGGAGGCAATGGCCGAGTGCTGCAGTCACATGGAGTCATGGAGAAAAGTATGTGAAGGATACAGGAGGATGTATGAAGAGAATGCAGCAGATCGTGGGGGCTCAATGCTGTCAGCTTTACTTCTCACATGAGGTAGAATCTGGCTTTCAGGTATGGCTGGATTAGGCAAATATGGGTGTGGTCTTGCACGGTGTACTAACATTTAGAGAACATGCTGTATTGGTAATCAAACAAAAGGCATTTTGGCAGCTGTTCTGTTCTGCTCTGATGTCGAGAGTTAGAGGTGAAGTGCTGACATAAAACTGATGAGTGTCAGTCAACATGCAGTTAGCACATTTAGTCAGATTTGATGAACATGACTGGCTGACTTGGCCACGCCCCTCTATTCTCACACCCCACAACAGAATGGTTCGCAAGAATATGGGAGAAAGTGAGATTAGGGGGGCTTGAGTGTTAATTATTCAGTGAGTGCCGTCTTCCATTAAACCTATGGACGATGTTTGATGCCACTGTTGGATTCAAATCCTAGACTGAATCTTCTCCTGGCACTGGAACACAGATGACAAGATGACTGACAACTGAAAAAAGGTATTGTAGGCTGTCTGCTTGATTTGAGTGACAATGTTTAAATTCTCTTTGTAATGCTGGAGCAGGTCTGACTTCAGAGCATGACTTTGACCGCAAGGCAAATATTCATACTTGGGGAGCACACCCTGCTTCAGTGGATCCATTCACACAAATGTTGCATCATTACATCGACTTTCATCATTCACTTGAAGGTTTTTCAGGGGATCTGTGTACAGCTCTCTGGCTCTGGTCACTGTGCATTGGTGGGAGGGGGTCCTGCTCTTCCCCAGGGCTTTCTGAGCCTGCCAGGGTCCTGAAGCTGTGGAGTATAGCCCTCAGCCTCTGCTGAAGAAGAGCTAACAGAGTCAGAGTGTATGAAGTGGGCATGCAGAGTGTGGGCCTAATCCACTTCAACTCACTACACTGAGCAGCATCACTACCACCACCACACTGAGCAGTGCAGTGCAATTAGGAGTGACTCAGTTCTCTCAGTGAGCTCTCTGTTAATGTATATTTGATTGTCATAGTTTGTGAAAACTATCATAGTTCATGATCGTCACAGTTTATGAAAACGTTCCAAAAACTATTTCTAGTAAATGGGGATATTTTGTGACATCCTTCAATTCCACTGGCCACACCTACCAAGATGAGTTTGGAGTTTGTAAAGCTGTTGTATCGAGCATGAAAATAATTCAGAGAGAAATCAAATGTTTACATTGGGATGTGTTTTCACTGGCTTTTGACTTCTGTTTGTTAGCCACATTATTTGTCACACAAATGTTCTTGACTGATCTTGACTTTGACTTAGATTTTTTTCCCCCCAATTAATTCCTTTAATATGTTGTCAAACGAAGCATAAATTAATGAAATCATAGACTGCCTTGATTTCATCTGAAAATGTATGTGGGTGGTATACTTGGTTACATAACCAGAGCCATTTACTTCAAGTATGTGACTGACACTACAGGGCTGCTGTCACCCCTGTAAGGTAAAGCCTCACCAAGCAGTCAGGCATGTGATTGGACAATCCAGGGGCAAAGCTTCATCTGTACAGTTCACCTCTTTTCCCTTGAGTGCCAAACTTGAGCACATAAGCAATCCGTTCGAAGCCAAGAGCTAAAATATCCCTTTTTTTGGAATGACCTTCTTGATATAAAATATTTTTCCAAACCATATTCAGCCGGCCTGTGCTCCAGTGTTGACTGAACTAGGAGCACTGAACCATAAGTCAAACGGGTAATGGGTTCGATCCCATCTGATGGCATTCTGCTGCTCTCGCTGTGCCCTTCAGCTCAAATCCAAGCATAGCAATTGGCTACTGCAAACCGATGAGAATAACAATGACATATTATGTGTGACTATATTGATCTAACAATCTTAATAAGACAATCAAATTGAACGCCTGGGGTTTGTAAATGATCATCCTGATAGAAATGCAGCCAGAAGTTTGAATTGGAATCGATCTTTAATGTAAACAGCATGATGTATGGCATCTTAAACTCATAACAAACATCTGCTGGGATAAAAAAAATCATTTTATGATATAATTATGACAGGATATATCATTTAACATAAATTAACATGAATGATCAAATGTCCTGTAAAAAACAAAAAACAAACAAAAAGAGAGATCCCTTAATTGACACAAAACCGTCTAATACTGACTACTTGGCAGCACAAATATCACTAATGTTTACACCATCTTACAAAAACAGAAGCTCAATATTGCTTTGGAATGTTACAGCAGTCTACCACAAGTCTGGTGGGTATCAAGTAGAACGGAGGGCTGTGTTTGCAAGCTTGTGTTATAGTCACATCAGCTGGCTGGGCCAGCGAGGGTGTACCCACTCAAAGCAGGGCTAATATAAGACATAGAACTCCTTCATGATGCTGCCCCATTCAGGTAACAGTCTAGAGTTTGTGAAAAATGGACTATGGACTAGACATTTGGAGACGTTGGTGGGTGTTCTTAGACTACCTTTAGTTATTGTTTTTTTTTAATTTTTTTTATGTGCTGTTAGCTGCCGCCTGTCTGATTCGGAGTCATGATGCTGCAGTAAGTGCTAAAAGCCGAATTCCCTCGGCTCTGGACACGTTCAACAGAAACGGCTCTCACCTCACACAGCCTGGAGGAATGGGAATAAAAACCGAAAGCTTTCGGATGAACTGAGCCTTAAAATGGAACATGTGAGAGTGTGTGTGTGAAGCAGATGCATAACGTGTGAAGTGAGGTGGTGTTGGCAAGCTGACAGCAAAAAGTTTTTGTGCGTCGGAGGTTTTGGACCTGAGGACCCGGGTCTCTCCAACCAGACGGGAATTGGCAATGGCCCCAAGAGCCAAAGTCCAGCAAACTCACTGTGATCAGATGCATAAAAAAAAAAAAGTTTTGCAAGTATAGCGAAAAGAAAGAAAAAAACAATTGATCCTTTTTTATTTCCTTTTTCTTTGACAGTTTTCTAAAAGTTTTTTTTCTTCTTCTTCCAGTTTTGCATTTAAGTAAAAAAAAAATCACTTGGTCCAGTGGAGGGGTTAGTTGCAGTCATAGACAAAGTCATAATTACTGGGTTCTTTGGGGATAGGGGGTGGAGCCTCTGGGATCTGGATGTTTTCCAGGTCCAGGAGGCGGAGCTTCATCTCCATGTTCAGAAGAGTATCCAAGTCTGAGCGGGTGAATTCACTCGTCATCTCCTTCCCCAACAGAGCATTCAACCCATCCGTCCACACAGAGTACTAAAAAAGACCCACACAAACAAATATGTCAGATCGCTCTGCAGTACACTCATGCCTTAAACGGGTGTATATTCAATACAGCCTGGACCAAAAGGTGCATAGGGTCCATTCAAACATGCTGTACCAGTGACCATAATCTATAATGTACCATTAATAAATGCTTTGTTTTGTTCCACAAAGCATTACGAGCATTTAATACTTTATGCCCATTCTTGATGGGGAATGTGTCTACAAAAACTATTAATGTTACATTATGATTAATGCTACCTTTATTAGAGAAAGAGCTTTGTTTTGCAGTGCACATATTGTAAATAAATATTGAATAAAAACATTCTCCTTTTAATATTTCAGTCTAAACTGGATTAAACATACGTGAATACAATTATAATTACTAATATGACAAGTGATTCCAAACTTTTAACTCTAGTGTCAAAACCCACATATAGTGTTTTAAGCAACGAGTATATTCATGCGGGTCCAGGGAGCCCAGGCTCACGAGTTTTCGTTCGGCCATCACGAAATACAAATTAATATAAATACGTGCTCCAATCGCGATTTAGGGCTTCTTTCCTTGCTAGGACAACGCTTCTCTTTTCCTTGCTAGGACAACGCTTCAGTACCACAGCAGTAGGAGAGAAATAATGAGTTGATTCCTTACCTTAACCTAACCCTAACCATAACCTTCACCTTCACCTTAAACTTACACTACACCTAACCCTAACCTTAACCTTAACCTAAACCTAACCGTAAAACTTAGGAGTGATTTACTGGTGATTTAATGCATGAAAATACTTAGGGTAGTAGAGCATTGTCCTAGCATGAAAAAGAGAAGCGTTGTCCAAGCCCCCCCCAAAAGCCCTTAATTGTGATCGGATCACGTATTTTGATTAAATTGTGTTTCATGATGGCTGCACGAACACTCGTGAGATTGGGTTGGTCCAGGATATGATAGGTGTATCTGTAATGTTGGTGCGGCAGATTCACCTCATGTTTGTCAGGAGCGATGAAGTTTAAATACTCGTCAGACTCGTAAAGGATGGAGAAGGCCAACTCTAGAACTTCCTGAGAAGGGAAGAGAGGAAGAAAGAGAGAGAATCAGTCAGATGCTAATGGGGCTGCTGTGTTTGTGCACCTCCAACTGTGCGCTTTTCACACATCTCCTCAGCGCATATTACTACAACAGATGGCTAATCTGCCGTGTGTGTGCGCATGTCTAAGCTCCTGCTGGGCGCCAGGGGACGGCGCTAGGACAATCGGCAAAGGAAGCTTTTCACCACTTTACTGTAACAAGATGTTTCAGCGTTGTGGCTCAGCTCCTGACAAAGAGCAAGGAAAAGTTTTTAGTTTTTATCAGGGGATCCATCCACTACCACAGGCAACTCTCCTGGATAGAAACTGTCAGCATGTCGGACAACAGTTTACATGTTGCAAATCCTAGAGACTCATCCCCCGCAGGGTATGTTTTAAAAAATATTTTGTCTGGGCCAATTTGCTTCTGTGCATTCATATTCAGGACATGAAAGCCCAGGAAACCCCGAGTGTATTGGAGGGCTTTTGGTACTCACGCACACAGACAAAACAACTGCTAAAGAATAACTGACAACTCTACAGCTGTTGTCTGTTGAAGGTTTGTACCTCCTGCAGGAGGCACTATTATTATTATTATTATTATTATTATTATTATTATTATTATTATTATTATTATTGTGCACAATGCAGGTGTAGGCATGGAAATGAAGATGGTGACCCAAGCACATCCATTTCAGAATACCATAATTAATAATCAAAATCAGTTGAGCAATCACTCTTTAAATGATCCCAATTGAAAATATAAACTTGTTTATATTTTCTATATCTTTCATATTATTATTCAGGCAATGAGTCTTTAAACAGTTCCAGCAACCACTTTCATGTAATCAGGTTACTTCTGAAACAAAATTACTCAAATCAAACCATTGATATTTCTGAGACTTAACACCTTAACAGTGCTGCCACAGAACATGGTTCCTCTCTTGCCGACCTGAGGCAGTGGGGCTTTCCCTGAGCCCCTCAGCAATTCTTCTACTGCGCATTTATTGACGAAGCTATAAAGCCGGCCGAGACAGAGGCACGACGCTCCTTTGTCTTTCCTGCTAAATTTATCAGCCTCTACCACTCAGCAGCAGTACGCAGATGGAGGGCAGGCTGGAGAGTTGTTTGGGCCTGAGCTCATCTGAGTAAACAGTGTTCAGAGCAGCTTTATTACAGTCTCTGTTTTAAACAATATCACACATTATGAAGACAAGACAGGAGTGCATTCTGAGTCTCAGAACTTTGCTGAAAGTGTCCAGAATTTATCACTATGTTTGGCATAAGCCACACACCTGCCAACCATGTTTGGCTTTGGTTTTGTTCAGCATGACTCTGGAATAAGGGAGGCACATATGAAAGAATAATTGATGACTTGAATCCTGATGACTGCAAAAACTCAAATCAAAAAGATGTTTTCAGTCATCTATATCAAAATGACACAGCATCGCCATTTCTTTCCCCTTGAGCCGAACCATGTTCTAAAAATAACGGTTCTCAATACATGTGGAGTTTTATTGAACTTTAAAAAAGTTATTCAAGCTTGCATCTTTTATTTATTTATTTATTTTTTTAATAAAAAAGCTTAAATGATTCATTATGGAACCAAAAGAGGTTCTTTTAGGGCAGGGCAGTCCAATCTTATATGTAAAGGGCTAGTCTGGTGGCTGGTTTTCATCCCAACAAAGTGAGAATATACATCATTAGCTGGATGAAAAGTGACATAATTTAATTAAACAGGTGGAGTCAGGAGTGTTTCTGCAACTGGGCACCCCTATTCAACGGCATCACTCCAAAGAACCATTTCTGGCTCTTTTTTTTCCTTTGTGGCAAGCAATCTTTCTTTAATGCAAGCAATATACTAATCTGTGTGTACTGTATCTTTATTGAAAGTGTAATATGGGGAGGCCGACTGTGTGGAATATTTTAAGCAGAAAAATTCACAACTTCTCTACCACTTTCTCTGACCAAAGTAATTCGTTATTATGCCAGTGAACTTGGCTGTGCTCAGCAGAGAACAGAGAGGGTGACTTTGGAGGTGCTGTGAGCCGATGCTTGAGTCATACAGGCAAGGAGTGGCCAGAGGATCCACAGTTTATCCAAGGACAAACACTGACAAATCCACCCAAGTCTGTCCCTGACACAGACACACAGACACACACAGACACACACAGACACACACAGACACACACAGACACACACAGACACACACAGACACACAGACACACAGACACACAGACACACAGACACACAGACACACAGACACACAGACACACAGACCTTGTTCTGCTTCAGGGCTCCCTTCTCTTTCATGTGTGGACAGTCCTTGCCGGTGACGACAGCTTTGATGTCAGCCACGGGCACTGCCGAGAGGAGAAAGGAACAATGAGCTGGGCCTGCCTGAGCCTTCAGAATTTTTATCCCTGTCATATTCTGATTCCATCAGATATACTTACATTTGTCCTGAAGAGAGTCATGGGGTACCTCTCCCTGAGGGCTCTCCTCCAGGTCCCCATAGTGCAGCACTTTATGGTTCGGCGATAAGCGGCAATACCAGAACTTATCTGAGAGAAGAACAGAGGGACAAAGAGTCAGTCGAGCTGGTCTACTGCCTAGTTTGGTGGACGAGGATTGTCAGTTTTGCAAAGTCAGGTAGAGGTCGCTCAGGGTTTCCATCAACACAGTACAAAGCCTGGACAGGATTAGATAAAGTGTAAAATAAATATATTTTATATTAATTGAAAATGCTGGGCACCATATTTTATGGTGAGTGGACTATCAGGTATAATCACTCAAAGACCTGTTGCCTTTTATGTGATTAATTATACTGACCTCACAATGTCAAAATATTGATTAAAATATGCATTAAATTCATAAACTGTAAAATGGGGCGGGTGTATTGTCAGTGCTCTAAATGATATGTCTGTCAAAATTTATTATTTTAGTGTGAAAAAATGTTAAAAATGTTTAAATGTTGCTGTAATAACCTTATAATTGTTACATTTTTTGTTACTGGATGATTTCTTAATTGCTAAAAGCCTTCCTCACCCCTACAATTAATAGAAACAAACACACAAGTGCCATAACTTCCTATTGAATTTCGAGGTATTACTAGAACCATAGAAACAACTATGGCCTATGTATAGGGGTGGGACTTGGGGTTAAGCTGCAGGTGCTTCGGAAGCCTGCTGATTGGTTAAAGCTGTGACTGGCACACAGGCTCTGTAACCCCTGCCTGGCACCTCCTGCACCCAGCAGAAGGCTGGCATGAGCTGCTGATGCTGCTAGTCATGCACAGGCTAGGGGCTGATGGCTGGCACTTGCCCTGGCGGCTCTATCCAAAAGCTAATTGCTGGAAACAGGAACTTGGCAAGGTGCCAGGTTGTGGGTCTGGGGAAGCGAACGAAATGGAGCTCCACAGCTCACTCGTGTGCTCCTGCAGCACAGGACAAGCAGGATTTAACACAAAACAGCCGGCTTGTTACTCTGTCGCCTCTCTGTAGCACCACCCCACCAGCCCCAACACCAAAACAAAAGCATCCAACTGAAGCTTGTTTATCTACAACCACAAAGCGAATGGATGAGAGCGGCAAGCGAGTGGAACCGCCAACCATCTGTGTGCGCACACAAGATGTCAGACAGCATTGCTGTGCTGAATAGTTTAAGGTGTAAGCGCATAATAAAGCAAGGCTTCAAACGAGAGTCACCCCAGCAGGGGCTCTGTTTGCAGGGTTTGTTAGATTTCTTTGCTAATAGACAGGCAGAATCTCAAACAGAGATGGAGACGCATACAGACACAAAGAGAGAAGTCATTTTCATTTAAGTGCAGTTTGATGAATATTTGATGGGCAGATGTGATTTTGTGGTGCGATTTTCAGGTACTGGCAGAGAGACAACAGGGTGCGAGAGTGAGTGAGCCCAAGAGAGGGATGGAGAAAGAAAGGAGAGAGAGAGAGAGAGAGAGAGAGAGAGAGAGAGAGAGAGAGAGAGAGAGAAAGAGAGAGAGAGAGAGAGAGAG
>JBBMFX010000134.1:12842362-12855128 GCA_037832545.1 Rhabdalestes septentrionalis
ACAGAGAGACAGAGAGACAGAGAGACAGAGACAGAGAGACAGAGAGACAGAGAGACAGAGAGACAGAGAGACAGAGACAGAGAGAAGAAAGAAGGAGAAAGAAAGAAGGAGAAACAGACTGTTAAAATGCTGTCTGTACCTTGTTGAAGTCTTCAGATGTGGCTCTCATCTCCTTCCAGGTTTTGTTGAGCAGTTGGATGCAGATGCAAAAGAACTCATCAAAAGATCGGTCATGAGTGAAGAACATGGGGTGGAAATCCTGGCAGTTCTCGCTGGCTGTGGAAAGAGTGCACACAGACAGTTTACCCTGTACTCAAAATTTATCATGAATGATGACTCACACAAAGGCAAAGCTAGAACACTAATAACCTTATCTTGTCTGTGACGGTAAATACAATTTCATAGTGAAAGATAAGAACCAGGGTACACTAGGTGCTCACTATCAACAGACAACAGAGTAAAAACTGTTTAAAAACAGGTTGCTAATGTGAGCTTCCACAAAGCCCACATTGTGTTTGCTCATTTTCAGCACCATGTCTCACATTCACATCCTCGCATTTGTCCTAGCCTGTAATGGATGGAGGTTCCTCACGACGTCTCCCACTGAAACACATCAGGCATTCATTCCTTTCCCAGAGGACTGTGCTCTCGGCTCTCAAGACACCTACATGCCTGCCTAGGATGTGAGAACTCAGCTATAAATGGTATTCTGATGGGCATATTTTCTCTCAATGCACTATGCCTGCTTGCACTGATTGCTCTTTATTCAGAAATTCAGACAGGTGTTCTCCTGGGAAAGGGCCTCTCAGCTTCTGTGATGCTATTCAGCGTAACATGGAATCCATGTGATTGATTACAATATCCTGAAGTGTTTGTGCAAAATTAACATCTGCCAGCCAAGAGTAATGGCATGGACAGTTCATGGGCAAAATGCACTTACACCCACAACGCAATACATTTAATAGCAAAACAGTTCGAAAAGACTCACGTGAAGATATCTAGCCACCTTTCTGAGAAGGGGAAGACACATTCTCCACCTGACATGCTACTTAATAAATGTTCATTAAAGCCTTCCCTGGGGGAAAAGGGCCTGAGCTGGATTAATTTGTCTATGGCATCATACACACATCTTCTGCTCAAATCGAGTCAGAGCCGGGGAAAATAAAGTTCTGGGCACAAGCTACAGAAACACCATTATTGTGTTCATAAGCGGCAGTGCTGAAGGTGAAAATGAAATGGCAGCCTCAGTCAGGCGGAGCCCCTGCCGAGAGTGCACTGGCGTGTCAATAACACACTGCTTTAATACAAACCCAAGTGCGATGCACTTCTGCCACAGCACAATGGTGCTCTGAATTGCAGGTCCTGTTTGGAGAGCACATTTAGTGGGGCTGGAGGCTTCGTAACAGGCCTGGGCCCCCGCGGAGGCCAGGTAATTGAATTGGCTCTGTAGAAATTGAAACTTCACAGCATAATGAATGATGCCTGCAAGGGCAACAGTGGGCTCTCATCAGGAGCCGTGTGCCGGCCAGTCCAGCCAATAGCAGGCCATCGTTCTGCTGCCCACAGAAAAGTACAAACAAGCTCATGCTCTTTCAAATGGCTACAATCAGAAAGGCTGAGACTAAACAAATTTCCTTCTCTCAGTGTTGGACAAGTTCAAGTACGACTGGCATATGGAGGGACGGGGGGGGGCGTGTGCATAAGGAAGAACGTGGGCTTGTTTTCAAGAAATTAAAATAGCTTGTGGTCTGTCACAAATTCAAATGTCAGGAATCATCCACACCTCAAATACTCAATTCAGTTCCCTATATTTAAGCTTGTTAAATCTTTACAAATCATGCTGTATTAGGAACACAGGCCCACACTACAATTGGTCACAAGGTTTGTTTTGTAAAATAACTAAGACGACATAGTAGTTCCTTATGGTCTGGTAGTGTGAATAAAAGTTGTGAGTTTCCTTTACTAAGGCATTTATGTATAGAGCTAGAGTTTGGTCTGCAGCTGTAATAAGTTGTTAGTTTTACGTGTGTTTACACTTAGCCATACTTTGCTCGCCTGTTCATGACTATTTTGATAGCTACAGGTTCTTTCACACATGCCTTTGTAATTAAAAGTGCAAAAAGTTTATTGTGGTGCCTCTCTGCACTGACCAGCACAAACATCTATAATGCAGTCCTTAGATGCTCTTCCAGCATTATTTATTCATCACCTTATTTATTTATCCACAGTTTTAAAATAAAACATTATCCAAAATTCTCTTATGCATCTAGTGTGTACAACAACATAGTGCCAAGAAGCCCAAGTACACGAAAATGTGTGCAATGTGATGTAATTCATCACGATGCAATATTGCAGGATCACAAATGTAGAGACGTAAATCCCACCCTGTGTAGCAAAGGCACTTACACACATCCTGAACTTATCGTTAAAATCATTATTATCTTAATAATTTCACCTTCTGACTGACGTATCTACTGACTTTACTGTAGCCACTAACACTATTTATTTCCACATTGGGTTGCAGTATGAACGGGTGTTACAATTCTTCTAACTGGGGCAACTTTCCCCTGAAGAACAACAATACACTTGTACAATTCAAAAGCCTGAATTTTTCATCATAGTAACTCAACATCTCCCAAGGCAAACAAATCACCAATTAGGCCTATAAATCAGACATATGCTGTAAACCTCAGCACAATCTGGTGACAGAAAACAAGCTGGTGTGTTCTGTGATGGATCTCGCAGCTGTCAGCAACTTCTATACACTTTCCGTGATCGAACCTCATCACCAGTTCAACGGAAGGCAACAAATTCACTGCAAATAAGCAATGCTCCACAGTTCAAAGACCTAATGAAGCTCTGCCTTGTATTGTGTGCACATAATATGGATGCACTCAGACAATATTGCAGTTTTCTATCTAGCTGAAATTCATAAGAAACAGTATGACCTTAATGTAGAGGCTAAATTATCCTCTCTGAGCTCTCACAAAGTTTATTGCATACTGAAACAGGGCAGTATCAAGTAAATAGACAGAAAAGAGAGTCACAAAATGGGGAAGACCTGAATTTGTGAGATATTTTTGATGTCTCTTATCACTTGATAATGGGCAGTAATGGCGTTTTCTTGCTGTGGTTGCCCAGTGAACAAGCCTCACCACTTTGAAGCCGTAGGCATGTCATTTAGTTGTGAACTCGAGTCATAATACACTTGTATTTAGCTCTATAACTGCCAACTCCTGAAATTCTGTTTCTGGACATTGTGGATTTAAATAGACTCAATACAATTCGAACTATAACATTTCAGCAAATATATTAATTTAAATACATTATTAAAAAATATTTTGCAAAAAGACAAAACAAAACAAAAAGAAAAAAGCTAAACTAGCACCTTACCCCACCACCTAATAAATATTTCATAGTTATTAGCTTTCTGTGGCTTGTCCAAAATATCCCTTTGAAACACATCATTTGGTGACATCACATGAGATGCACTTCTTGTTCGGCCTATTAATGTTTTTCACATTATGAAGTAAACATATTGCTTTGTTCGGAGAGATTGAGTTGCTACAAAGCTGTCAGACGCTTCCAAGCACTCCCAAACAATCGAAACCTCAATTCACTATTACTTTGTTTATGAGCAGTAATTACATGCCTCTACTTCCATCCTGTGTCACAATGTTATCAACGAATTTTCCTGCAACTAGGAGGTACTAGTGGGAGTGTTAAATACTTCAAAACTTTATGCATTCAAATGTGCATTTTTCCACTCGATTCAACACATATTCAAATGCTGAATTTTATTATGACAGCCCTTAGCACAATAGGTAGGCTATCTAGGTCTATTTCTGTTAGACACTGCAAGAACTCTAAAATTAGATTAGAAAGTTTCTCCTTGCTTCTACACCTTTGCTACTTGTGCTTCTATTATGTTCATTATTCTACCTGGTGCATCCCAGTGGAGAATGGGGTTCCCTTTTGATTTCGGCTCTTCTTAGTATCCTCTGCTACTATAACAGGTTTATGGCTAATTAGAGGGCTACAAATTGATTTCTAATAAAACTGCTTCGCTACAACATCTGCTTTAAAAAGGGCTAATCAAATTAAACTGAACAGACTGCGGTGTATAGACATGTGCAGTGCTCCACACTACAAATCCCAAGTGAACACATGCAAGGTTGATCTTTCGTAACCAGAAGTTTCTTTGAAAGGGTTACACACCACCCGTCATTGGTGCAGCAAGGTCATGGCATGGTGGGCAATGGAGCTCCCCATGAGCACCCCATGCTGAGAAGATGACTCATCTTCAGCAAGACCAAAGGGCACAGGCCATATGGCACCAACTTTCCTCTCAGCATCACAATGGAAGGTGAGGACACTATGATTTTTGATAATGAAAGAACTGTTTGGGGAGTATGTGGCCAGTGCCTCTCAACTCCACAACGATACGGACATTTTGCAGTCTGCTGCTCATAATCATTACAACGGCTTACAAACATTCACCCCCCCTTAAACAGATTTGTTTGTATCAAACTAACATATTGTTGCAGAACAATAAACCATGCTGAAATATCAGGGGATATTTAGCTATATTAACAATCAGTTTGTTGGGGACCATTTCTACTAGCTTTGCACAATGTATGGGAAAGATTTTTCACCATATTCACCAGGTTGTTCTGGTTGGTTGGATGATCCTTGTGAACAGATGGTCAAACAGGCATATATTCGAACTGGACTTTACTCAAGAGACTGTAGATCATACACCTCTACAGTCTCTCGAGTTAAGTCCAGCTCGAGAGTCCACCTCTTTGCTGTCCAACCAATCCTCTGTGGCTTTCTCCTTGTGCCTGGTGGATCACTGTACTGCCGAACTGTACTGATGCTTTCCTCAAGGTTGAGTTCTTTTAGTAAACTAAAAGTAGGTTGTCTTACACAGTATCATCCTATATTTTGCAACATTTGCATAATGCTTCTTGGTCTACAATTTCACAGCTGTCCTTCAGACTCACAATATGACGGAGATCTATTAACCCAAAAATATTAACCTTATTGCTGTTGCCAATTAGGAGCCAAGGTGCCCTTGTTAGGGCAATGAAGGTCATCTGTGTAAAGTTGTAGCTTCCATAGAAAAGGGGTTGAATGCATGTTTTTCAGTTAATAACTTTTTTCTCTCTCTGACATAAAACAATTATCACTTTGAATTAATCAATTTTTCTATCAAAAAAATGACAGAGTCGCTTATAATCCAGACATTTTTAGAATACTTTTATAAGACAGAAAATCCTGCAGTCCAATTCCCATTACTGTTGGAAGCTTCCCTAGGTGGTCTTAACTAAAGGAACCAAATCTCTTTAACAGAGCCCATCTGCTTGGGCTGGAGCTTCCATATGCTTGGCATGGTTATTTTATATCTCTAAGAAATTCTAAACCCTTCCAGATTTTTTTCCTAATGGGGAATCTCTGCTTATACGCAATATTCTACAAAAGAACACCCTGGAAAACTGTGCTGGCAAGCGAAGTCTACTTAGGGATGTGACAGATGCTGTGGGGATATAGCTATTGTCCAAATGGAATGAATATGTGTGGGAGTTGGTGGCATATTGTCAGTATCTGAATTTTTCATACCTTCCAACCATTGCTTCTGTGCTCTCACTGTCTTTTACTCCAAAAAGATTAATTTGGTCACATGGTCACCAAATAAGAGAATACAAAGAATGCTGCTGATAAGCTTTCCAGTTAAATGATGATAAAATTATACTAGTGTTTAAATAAAAGCTGCAATCACATGTGTTCAGTGTGGCATGTAGCTCGAGCCAACTTAATGCAAAGTTTTTACTCTTTTTATAATTTTAATCTCATTAAGATAAATACATACACTTTTACACCACAAGGAACTTAAACAAATATGACACAAACGCCTGGGGCTGGAGTGAAACCTTCAAGGTCACTTCTGAATGGTGTTGCTTCTGTTGCCAGTAGGTTTCTTGCCCCGAAGTCAAACTTCATCTGCAATGAAGTGTGAGAAATCTGGGACAGACAGCAGCATTGGCCAGCGCTGTCAGTCCATCACTCTATATCTGATGTGAGCGGATCTCATTTGGCCACCACTAATTACGGCAGAGAACAGGCGGACACACAGATGAGCTCCGGGAGGGGAAAAAAAAAAAAAAAACTTAAGTCAGGGAACATCTGGGCAAACTCTCTCAGACAGAGAGTGGTGAAAGCTGGTAGGAAAACAGACTAGACTTGCTCTGCGAGTCACCTTGAAGGCAAGGGCTGAAATGGAATGATGAATGCTCAGTGAAGGGTGCCATCCTGATCTTAATGAAAAGGCTTGAAGGCCTGCCAGTCATCCAAAGCCAGGGGAGGGGACAGAAATCACCAGCAGCCCACCAGCTGTCTTGGGACATCCTTAAGGAAGTCAACCATCTCTCTAGTGCCCATCAAAATGTAGTGCAACTGACACATTATGAGCTTAAATTTCATAATACCAAGTTTTCCCCTCAGTCCTTGTCTATTGTCATTAGACAGTGGCACAAATCAGTCCTTAACAAACACAAAGAAGGCACTGTGCAAGGAAACACTTCAAGATTAGGCTAACAAATGTTTGGTCAGAGTCATTTTTATGATCTTTTCACAGTCAATCTTTAGCTCAACTAGAGTGAGGCAGGCGCAAAGAGCCTCTGCTTGGGCTGACAGCTGAGGAGCATTAGCTGAGGAGAGCTCGAGCTATCGCTCCTGGCAGGTTAGCTACTGTGATGTAAACAACAGACTGGAGCACAGCAGATGAGGTCTGAGACAGCTGCCCAATCTGTTCACACATCCCTTCTCCATCTGACACACACATATGCAGGTTTGGGTGCATGCACACGCACACACACACGTGCGCACGCGCACGCACGCACACACACACGCACACACGCACGCACACACGCACACACGCGCACACACACACACACACACACACACACAATCTATTTTTCTTCTCAAGAGACCAACCATTCATTTTACATCTGACTAGACCATCTATCTATTTCACCTTGTGGCATCTATTTGCCTGATATGCGACCTGAAGAGATCCTGTGGTATGAACTATATGGGCGTGTGCAAAAAATTATGCATGCAAGACCCTTGCAGATTTGGAAACTCATGAATTTTGCATAGAATAGCCAAGTCTCTCACCAACCAATCATTTTCCCCTGAAACAACAAACAGCCATTTAATACTGCGCCCCGATTCTCCTTCTTTTCATTTATTTGTAATATATTCCAATGCTCAGGGTCTATGTATTCACGTTTGTATTAAAATCACAGTAATATATTTAGTAGGGCAGCCTATTCCCATTGCACTTCATCAGCACTCTGTCTGACAATGTGGAATAAATAACAGATGATAACATGGGCCAACACTTTAAAACAGACAGCAGGAATCATTTGAACTGTTTATAAATGATAACCAACAGGAACCAAATCTCCAGTCGACATGGTTCTCTACGCCACTGCATCTACTATGCCAGAAACTACCACTGTGAATGGTCTTATTAGTGAGCATAGTATGTGTGAGAATAAAGTGCTACTGCAGCACAGTCTGCCAATATATGATTTACGAGCTGAAAGCCCTATCCACCTCTAATGTGTATAGACTGGAGGCGAACCGTGGAAGCAAAAATCTAGACAAAGTGCAAACGTTCTCCATAGAACAAATACACTTCTGTGCTTAACAAGACCTTAGGGAGCACCATGTCAAGAGACGGCTGACAAGCACCTCTTAAAAACCCACACTACATCTTTTCACTTGGCATCTGGACAACAATTAGAGCTGCAGGAGAACTGCTCTAGCTCGCCTGATTGCCTCGGATGGTCCATTCCATGGGCATGTTACAGGCTAGTCTGGGCATGGTGCTTGATGTCAGGCTAGAAAGTGTGTCATGTCCCAGCAGGAAGCTTCAGAGGCCCAGGATATGCCTCAGAAATCTTGTTCCTGTAGATGCAGGTGATGACAACTGCTGAAGTCCCTAATGTGCTAACCGTCAGCTGAGGCGCGAAAGATTCAAAGTAACGTCAGTGTAGTGACATCAGGCTCAACTCTTTCCTCACTTCTCACTGCATTTATGGTGGACTCAAGTTCTTCTGGTTTCTAGTCAAGTGCGAAGATAAGCCTGGCCCCTTTAATCAATTTCTCACCAAAAAAAGTGTGATAACGCCATGAATCAACAAGGAGAGGTATTTCTGCTGCCACTTTCAATCCCTTGATAAATATTACATATCCTTTTAAAACTGAGAAGTGAGAAGTCACTGCTGGGTGCCTGACCATCACTGATTCCATTAAGGCTGTGGCTAGAGTAACATGGGGAGTTATAAATCTTTCAGGTGCCATGGCTCTCGAAGACGAGATGAGATGAGGACACCTGCACAGGTCATGATTCATTCAGATGCTGACAACCAAAGAAAAGTGCTGACAGCACTCTGTGATCCAACTGCAACAAGTTGCCAGTTTATTAGGTAAACACCTCACTTTTACCCAGATTGTATATTCCTATGTTGTGTACAGTCATGTCACTTATGTTTAGTAGTGCACATCAGTCAAACCCGCATGTCTTGTATCAGCTGGTGTTAAATGATCACTGGTGTTAAAAAAAGCAAAAGACATAAAACTTGGAACACAAGTTGACACTTGGTGTTTCAGAATCTCATCCTATGCTTTTGATGCATATTTTCATCTCTAGGTTTACTGAAAATGCTGAGAATTGTGGGGAAAATCCATTTGAAATTGATGTGCAGGATGTCATCGCTGATGGGCTTTGTCTTAAAGCAACATTTTCAGTGGGTTTCATTAGAACAGCACAAAGAGAATAAGATTCATCCATGTAATTTTTTTTCCTCAGGAACCCGAATTAATAATCTGTGCATTCCCAAGATCTCAACCCTATCAAGCACCTTTGAGATAAAACAAAACAGAAAGATCTGTTTGTAAAAAAAAATATATATAGCAGTCCAACCTGCAGCAAGAATACAAAATCAACCCATTCCTACAAACACCTTCAGCATATGTCACATCTACATATTGAAGCATATTTGCCAGCCTTGTGGATCAAATCTCTACCTGGGTCCAAAAACGTTTCCGGTTCTCTTTTACCTTCTGAACTTACACTGATGCTGTGGTTTTTGTAGAAGAATAAAAAAATAGCTTGAAGGCTTTTCAACATAATCACATGACTAATAAACACAGCTAGAGTACAACTGCACTCCAGTGAGTGTGGGCCTGGACTGTCAGGCTTGTTAAGCTTTACTGACACTTCATGAGGGTGTGGGAAAGATGATGATTCACAAGGGGAGCTTATTGCCTCCAGATTAATTCCCAATATCTTTTTTTTAATATATCCCAATCAGCAACAAGACGGATAGAAGAGCATTCCCGGAAAAAAGCATCTTCACTAAGCATTAGGAGTCCCTCTCGGCCCCAGCTCTGAGAGGAACGCATTACTCTTTAATGAGGACTTAGGTCCAGCTTCCTCTGCTAATTCATTTAATTAGGTTTTTGGTGGATTAGCAGTCGACCGCTTGGCCGTGTTGCAGCCCACACATTCTAAATCATTTAAAGGCTCAAGAACACCGGACAGCATTATCTCCTTCCACCTCTTCAGCTGCAATAAATCTACAGCAGCCCAGACCTGCAGAAAGCATGGCTTTAAATAATACACATGTTTCTTTCTAGGAGCCAGCTGTAGAGTGGCTAATACCCCTGCCTGCTTACCTGCATTAGACTGCCAAATAGAGTTTTCAGATGATGAAATGCTTTGCTGGAGACAGTAGATGAGCATTATTTTCAAGCTGGAGTGTGTGCAGTGAATCATGATGGTGGGATTTGTTGTGGGTTCTGCTTTAGGAAGCACTGATTCAAATAGTGCGTGACTGAACAAAGCAACAGATTTAGTGTGACTTTGCATTTCTCTGCGCCTCTAGAGAGGGGCCAAAAAGGAGTTTTGTGCTGGGTGTGAATGAGAATGGGAATCGAAGCAAAGAAACACTAACTCGAAGAAAAAGTGACCTCTCATTTTTCTTTCTGCAGAGAAGGATTCAATGGCTGGACCATGGTACAGCTG
Organism: Rhabdalestes septentrionalis; assembly: GCA_037832545.1. Classification (NCBI taxonomy): domain Eukaryota; kingdom Metazoa; phylum Chordata; class Actinopteri; order Characiformes; family Alestidae; genus Rhabdalestes; species Rhabdalestes septentrionalis. The sequence goes on from JBBMFX010000134.1 coordinate 12,852,462, forward strand.
CATCTGCTGACACCTGAGTGTAACACCACACCGGTAAAAATTAACACTAGTACCTTGCATTACAATAAACAATAAGATAAGATTGTTCTGCTTGGCTTCTTGCCAGACAGTGCACCAAATATAGTTTCACCCTCAAAACAAATGTACAGTACATCAGTGTGTTAAGACCCTATGAGTGTGTAGGGTTAGGTAAAAGAGGCTTTTAGGCTTTAATACAGCTGAGGCAACCCAATGATGCAATGTACATTTTTAGAAAGTCTTGCAGTGACAGAAAATGTTTGAAATCTACTTGTTTAGGCTTATCAACGTCATGTGATTTGAAGCGTGAGTGTGATGACTGAGGGATGCAGACTGAGGATCATGGACATATGTAAGTTGCACATTGGGGCACATTCAGGGCTAAACCACTGAATCTTGAAGTCAGTTTTACTGGCCCAAGTCGGACATAAAGGAGAGCTGGATAAGGGCAAGTCAGGGGGAGGGGGATTGTTAGGCCCCCAACATTATTAATCGATGAACTCCTGCACAATTACAAAGTCTAATGGATTCTTCACTGTGGGAGACAGTTTACTCTGAACCAGGGACAGGGAAAAAGGACAGAATAAGAGTCTGTGTGTGTGTGTGAGTGTGTGTGTGTGTGTGTGTGTGTGTGTGTGTGTGTGTGTGTGTGTGTGAGTGTGTGAGAGAGAGAGTAAAAAGAGAGAGAGGAAAAAGGGGGGGGGCAGTTGTGTTCACGTTTATTAATATTAAAGATGGCACTACACTTCAAATGAAACAGAGTCTGGCAGGTTCGCACAGGCAAACCAGCAGAACTGGAAGATTAGAAACAAAAATCAGGCACGACATCGGTTTTCCCTGATTACTAGCCAGTGGAAGAACATTTTTGCATAGCGATGTCACATTTACAGTCTCCTTCAATTGGTCACAAAAGCAGGACACTTGGTTTGGCTCTTTCACATTTCGGTCAACTCTTCCAGTCAATGTGGCGTAGGGTCAGAGATATGACGAGAATATAAACACGTTTTCAAAGCATTTTTACAACACACAATCATGATACTCTGCTTCGTTAAGGTTTCATGATTCTGTACAGACAAAATATCTGTAGTTCCAGTTAAAAAAACGCAATCTACGAGCACACATATTTGTTTCCACCCTTACATACTGGCCCGCTCTAAATCCAATTAAATGGACCAAATTATTCTATTATGACACAACCATAAAAATTAAATTATATCATCATACTATCCACTCATAAGGTGGAGCATGCCAGTAAGCACATAAATATTTATTCATGGTTTTATTTCCCTGGAGGTAGACTGCAGCTTTAACTCATAACTGAGGCAGAAGAACAGAGCACACTTACGCATTTCTCCTACTTTAAGGATCTCGCACAGCATTTTGGTGAGCTCAATACTGCTGCGGCCAAACGGACACTCATGCTTGTCTTCTCGACTGCTGTTCTCAAGCACAATCTGAAACAAACACACACACACACACACATGCATAAACACACAGAGTTATGTCCCCCTCATCTGTCTCTGCTTGGATTTAAATTATGACCAAGAAACTTTATCAATGAGCTATTTAAGAAGTGTAGTGTTTTAAGTATTTTTTTATTTGACACAGAACACCAGCTATGCTGTCCTAAATAAAAAATGAAGTGAGGTCTGTCGAATGAGAGAAAGATCAGAGGGCCTGATATACATATAAGCACAGACACAGAGCAAAATGTGCCTCAATACAACAAATGAATATGCTAATAATGTGCCTGGTTATAACACTCAGTTCACTAAAATATACGTTCTTTAGCGCAAATTGTGCAGACTCACCCATTGACTTTATTGACTGTAAATTGCAGGTTTAAAAAGCAGAGAAATAATAAAGTTCAGTGACAGAGCAGTAGTGTTAAATTTTTGACCACCAGATATGCTGTTCCTGCACGTGTAACATCTCCACCTACTTTTCGTATTCCCATATTTTGCGCAGCGCTCCCTCGAATGCATATATATGAGGGTGAGCAGTTTCATCATGCATTCAGCCTGTAAAGTTTAGCCTTGTGGGTCAGTTTCATACTTAAAACAAGGCACAAATAGTGATAGAAAATATATTTGTAGATTTTCAGGAAAAAAATTACTGACTACATGAGACAAGAATACCAAACGATATCTACAATTACTGAATCTGTTACATAAGCAAGCAGATCTCTGTGGTAACTGAGAGACATTTGCTGTAACATGTCAGAAAAAAGCTAGAAGAGGCAGACTGGATTTTTCCTTCCTCGGATAAATGGCCATATAAAGAAGTAGTTCAGGAAATGTTCAAGAAACAAATCTTTGTTCAGCTGTATCTTTTCACAGTCAATCCATCTGCTTTACTGAATGGAGAGACCAGCTCATGTAGAGTGAACAGGGTGGGCATCAACTGTTTGAGTTGTGTGAGTTATGAGTGATCATGATCATTGTTCATCAGAGAGAAAAATGGTCTTACCCTGATGTAGGCATCCTGGTGGTGTCTGGCGAAATACAGCATATTATCCAGAGCCAGCATCCCTGGAGGAATCTGAGTAAAGTCCACTGCTGGGTTCACATGATTCTATAACACACACACACACACACACACACACACACACACACACACACACACACACACACACACACACACACACAC
>JBBMFX010000134.1:12863057-12873960 GCA_037832545.1 Rhabdalestes septentrionalis
AGAGAGAGAGAGAGAGAGAGAGAGAGAGAGAGAGAGAGAGAGAGAGAGAGAGAGAGAGAGAGAGAGAGAGAGACTCACTTGGAGAATAATGGAGCGCAGTTGCTTCTGTGCAAGAATATGAGCCATCTCCTGCAAGCAGACACAAACAAATAAATCACACACACAAACAAACACCCCAAACAACTTCACAATTCTTTAAGGAAATAAAGCAAGTACAACATGCAAGTCATCAAAACAAGTTATTAAAATGATCAGGGCGACATTTCGCTCACAAAGAGATTATTATTCTCATTTTCCCTGTTACAAACAGCAGTATTCTAACAACACACTGCACAGTCGGAAGGTTTTGAACCAAATCAGAATGCACTTACGGTGAGCGGACAATCAAGGATGTTCACATTGCTCTCACCAAACTACCATTACAAATGCAGCAAGGAGAAGAAATACAGAGAAACACAGCGTGAGAAGCAAAGGAATTCTGTTAGTAATGCAGAAAGGAGAGAGCAGTGAGTCAGCGAAACAAGAGAATCTTCACTCTGGCTTTTATGCCCAGCTGCAGTTTCATCAGATCTCTGTGCATCCTAATAACTCCACGGGAGTTTAAGAGCACTCTGCATACTATAAAAAGTCCAATAAGTAATATGCAATAGTTTTAAAACTGCCATGAAGAAAAACGTTCCACATTATGGGACCTCCACAAGGTTTCAGCTCCATATAACACTCCGCAGCTTCTGTCACCATGCAATAAGTGTTGAAAACCCAAGAATTATCCCAGTGGCCAACTCAACTCAAAGGGGGTTTAAAGTTATCTAGTAGTGTTACAACACAATGGTTAAAGGAATAGAAAAATATGTAATTTTCTCCTTAAACTCAGTACAATGCCCAATACAAGACATATTTGGTCTCTAAAAGTAATACTTTAGTTTTATCATGAAGCTACAATGCCAGAATAGCGAGTTGTTTCCTATTCTACCAGTAAGCACTGTTCAAACAAACAGTAGAGCATTTTGTTCATTCTACGATCACTTTTCACAAGAAGTCTTGCATACAGAATCAGAAAACCCATTAAAAAGTCGCTCGAACCTAACATCAGTGTAATTAGAAGTGAGTGTGTGATGATATAGGCCTGCAGTGTGCACAGTGCTAATTGGTGAGCTTTACATTCACTGCTAATCTAGAGCTCTGGGAGAGAACTATGCTGACCAGCCGCTCTGCCATGTATCCTCAACCTCTGCTTGACTGGCAGGCTAGAGGGGCCTTCGACGTCAGCACAGGAAGATTCACAATCTGCCTAACTCAACACACTCCACCTCAGACGAGCCTCTGCAACAGCACTCTAGTGTGCTGCAACTCCTCTACACTCATGCTCCTGCTCGTGCTTACACTGCATTTTTTAAGTACAAATACATGTACAACAAAATACAATGCAATGAGATAATTCACAGGTAAGCAACAGTAGAATATCACTATATTTAAAGGAACAAAGCAGAGGAAAGTGGGCACCTTGAACCAGAAAAAATTTGTTTATGGTTTCAAGATCCTATATTTCCTAACTTGTAAAGAGAAAAAAAGAGCCTAGATTTCAAGAGCCCAAACAACAACAAAATTTCTTTTATTACTGCATTTCCAAAGTAGGTTAGAGTTTAAAGAGCATTTTATTACCTTGGCATCCTTGTCCTAGACTACGTTTCTCTTGTATTGAATAATGTCTACCCAGAATGCTGTATAATCCAGGACTAAACTTAATCTTTGTCCGGCAGAAGCTCTACTTTGCATATTTTAGCCTTGTGGGATTTCAGTCACGCAACTTCACAATGACAAATTTACACGAATATGTCATAATGATTAACAATCAGTTTATTGCACACACACATACACATAGAGCTTTATTCTTCATTCTTAGCGGCCGCAGCGCATCCAAAAAAGGCATTATGAGAAATATGTGCCGAAAAAATAATGTGACTGTGTGTGCGTACCTGTCTCTTCTCTTCAGGGGCTTTTAGGAAGAGAGCATTAATCACGGCAATGGTGTAAGTCTGAATGTCCTGATCCATGCTGAACAGAGTGAGAAAAAAAAACAATACCCAGAGGTACAGGGACAGAGAACAACACTCAGTCTTTGTCAATTCTATTGTTATTGTAAATGATGGTACATGCAAAGCCAAGAAGTTCTGGAGCAGCCTCAGTCATTCTCCATACCCTTGAAGATGGGGCATTAGCTGCCCGATAGTGATCTCTTGCGCCACCTTCTGGTAGAGGTCTTGGCTGTTGAGCACCATCGACTCGAGGATAGCCAGTGATCTCTGGAGCACTGCAGCATCCATGGAGGACTTGCACACAAAACTAGCAATCTGCAACAGAGAGACATAGAGGTCTGAGTAATCAGCACTCAAAATTATTATATTAGTAAAATACAAAAATTAGTAAAACCGCTCAAACATTTAGAGAAGCACAATCATTTTATGCAATAACAAACATTACAGTAATTAAAGAAACATTGTAAAAAGATATTGTTGGTTTTCCATATTCAATACTGTTCCCAAGTTTAGAATCAATGTTTTAACTATATAAAACTAATTCAGCTGCAGAAAGGAACCAAAAAGATGTAAATATTTAAAGAGAGCTAAAATGATCAAGAAGGCTATGCCAAATCAAGAACTAAGTTAGAATAAAATTAACATCCAATATGTCAAAAGTGGTTATTTAACATGACAAAAATGAATATAAAGCAGATAAGAATGTAATTTTCTTGAAAATTTGTGTAAAGCATTTTATAATATCCTTTTAAAAATGCTTTACATCTAATAATAATAATAATAATAGTACTAATAATGATATACATAAATCCACATTGTCCAACTTTATTTTGACAAAACAACATGTAATAAAACTTTTATTATTGTGCATGCACACAATGATTTTGTCAACTTATCTTCTTAAAAGTTTACTTTAAACATAAGGCCCATGTTACATGTTAACTGTGTTTCTATGTTAAAGCTCTATGTCACAAAGCACATCATCTCCCTCAATGAGCATCATTCTGGTTTCATTGCAAATTACAAAAGTTTTGAATAAAGAACAACTCTTTTTTTGAACAAAACAAGCTAGAATATGTAACGAGTGGTTTAGAGAACACACCTTCTTGATGAAGGCCACAGAAAATGTGTCCCATGAAATGATGCCGTGGTCCATGAGCTCCACAAACGCCGTCAGCGTGAAGGAGAGCATCTCCCCAAAGCTGCAAGAAACAAGACAACAACCACTAGCCTCGTGTCGACCTACTGAGCCGCTCTGTAGCACAGCCAAGCTTCAGCCTCACCGGGGACAGGGGGCAATAGCAGGAGTGTCAGCCAACAGCACAGCGAGAGGTAAGCCAGAGCAAAAACAGCTGAAATAGAAGAGCCAGGCTGGAACTAAACCCCAAAACTCACACAACAGTAGGGGGCGCCAGTGCAACAGCGGGCAAGAGGCAACAGCTTGACGGCAATACAACAGCAGCAAATTCATGCATAACCAAAATCAAAAAACAAAATTCCCTCAAATTAGATTAGAAACGACTACATCATAGGCTGTGTGAGGCAAAGCTCACTTATTCCACCATCTTGTTTATGTGCTTGAAGTCATTTTAGTAATGAAATGACTAAACTGACTATAATGTTCAATGAAAACCGAAGGCCTCACTAATCTATTCATGAACTCTCTTTTGCATTTCCATGTGTATAACCACAGTATAATATTCTAAAAAATGTATTTCCTTAAACATTAACAAAAATCTAGCAGAAACCAATGTAGATCAACAGAATAAAATAATAAATAAAGATTGAAAAAAAATATTTACAGAGGTTTCAAAATTAGACAAAACATGAACCAAAGTCAATTACAAACTATCAACAAAAGTGAATTACAAATTATTCTCAAATGAAGTAACAGTGTGTCAAAGTAGTCTATATATTTGTTTGGAAGATTTGATGAGAGTTAGGTCCAGAGGGCAGCATGGGTTAATATAGAATCAGGGACCCAGTGAGATATTAGTCTGAGAATAGCATGTCAGTACATTAATCATTGGAGTAAGTAAGCATTTGCACCTGGAATTGAGCAGTATCAATCCTAGGACCAATGGAGTTTGGGGTTTTTTTTGTTTTTTTTGTTTTTTTTACACTGCATGAAGTTTTAATAAGTAGACAGAAAAGAAATACAAGAGATGATTGCTAATTTACAGAATAGAAGCTCCAGACTCACTGACATTATTGAGACATTATTGCTTTTCCAGTCTCAGAAACAGTGCTGGTTAAGGGTTGGCTTAGACGTTACAGAGGAGCTTAATTACTGAATACGTAAAAGGATAGAAGTATCTAATGCTTACTGCTACTAGTCCGTGAAGTTGCCTACTGCTACTTTTCCCCAGGTGAGTAGGGTGGTTAGAGTCAATCTACATCTTAAACGCACCCAGTTGCCCAATACCACATGCAAAAGAGATGAAAAGTGCTCTCTGGGTTACAGTAAAACAATCACAAAGTCAGAATCATATAACTCATTAGACACCAGTAGCGGCTGCAGGGGTTGCCATGTGTTCCCCCCCAACAGTTTGATGGTGCGGACCAGAGTCAGATCATGCAGACTGTGGTCAGGAGGATTAGAGGTTAAGAGACAGTGGGGTTATCCGGCTCGGGAGGGGGGGCTTACCAGGGCTTCATCATCTTCTGTAGTTTCTGATATCGTCTGCAAAGATTTAAAAACTTTGACGTCAGGGAGACAGCAAAAGGAACAGAGACAATGCCAGATCTGCCAGTCTCCTTCTGCTACACTCAGCCAGCACACAGAGAAAGTATCATGGCAGGACAGTAATTGCTGACAGTAGCCTTGACGGGGGACGTGTGTGACAGAACAAACATTACCAAAAAATTAAAGAAAAACAAACATCTCACAAACAAATGTAACAACATTAAATGTGACAAGAGCTGAAGAAATATTTCGTTTGAAACTGAAGTGAAGACGTTTAAAAGACACAAAGCATGCAAAGCAGAGCACTGCTCACCACAATTCCTTCAATCTTCACACAATGCAGACTTTGTGCAGAGTTTGAAATGTACATCATCATGAAATTCCAACCAAAATCATTGAGGAATGACTTGGAGGTTAGCAAACGTGCACAAAATCTTCATTACATGAATGCAGGCAACGAATTTAAACAGTAAACAAAACTAGTTTGAAATTCATAACAAAAATAACTGCTAACAGTTAACATTAAATAAGAGTATGTGTCACTCGTGTGAGTGTTTGTAGTCCTGCTTTATAAGTCTTAATAAAATGAATGGCTTTTGTTTCTCTGTCATGGTCTGACAGCAGGATATGTTGTATGCTACATTAATGTGATTGACTGCGTCCGACATGCTTTTCTTTCAAGTTGAAGCACATTGTTCATGTGGCAGCTTAATTGTTGGCCCACTGCATTGCACTGTAGTCTTCACTGTGAGAAGAAGGCCACTAGAGGGAAGTCTTCTATTGCTCAATGCAGATTTTTTATGTCTCATGATGTCACCAGGCCGGGTCTGAAGCATGGGTTTTGTGCCCTCAAAAGTGGTGTCATGCCTTAGCCTCCTTAATAATTACAGTATGGTCAGTGTCTTGCAGGAATCTATGGCAAAAATGTGAATTTCAGCATGTGGTGTGTGTGTGTGTGTGTGTGTGTGTGTGTGTGTGTGTGTTTTTGTGTGTGTACACACCCTCGTGGTGTCTTTCACTATGAAAGGACTGCATAGAAACCCACACACAAGCTCTTTGAGGTCAGGAGCTGTTGACACAGAGCTGCTTTTATGCATGGCGTGCCCATAGAAACCAATAGCAAGGCCATTGCTCCAATTCATAGTGGTGTGGAAACACATCCACTGGAAGCCAGTGCTTGGGGACGGATGATGATGTAAAAATAATGATGTTAAAACACTGCGTTAAGACAAACAGCCTATTGCCAAGATACCCCCATCCAGCTTTGAATACAAACATGAAGGGAAACAGACTTCAGTTGAAGCACTGCAGGGAAACCCTATAGAGCGAGTTTATTTGCTTCTACTGTGAATTTTAGAACGGCAATAAAATCAAATCATTTGATTTTAAACCAGCCTGATTGTGAATTATATTTATAAATGGAGCATAAATAACATTACGTACTTTTAGATCAATATCATTACGTACTTTTAGATAAATATCTCAGCAATGTTTGCAGCACAATCAAATTAGAAAATCTCCCATCTCTCTGATGTGCCTGTAAGCCCTGAGAGGGAAAAAGCCCATTTTCCTCACTGCTTGACTGGGGGAGGAATAATTAGGCTGGAACTCCCCGGGGTTGTGCTGAGTGGCTCCACACTGTCCTGAGGCTGACCTGCCCATAGGACTGATGGCAAGGACCCTTGGCCATTCATTACCATTCAAAGCTGCTTTCAGTGGGTGAAGTGTAACAACAGAGATAGGTCCCCACTCTCCCTTTCTACTTCCCTCCACCCCCACCAATACCAACTGTCTTTCGCTTTTTAAAAATCTCATCCTTTGTTCTCTCATTCCCCACCCCATGTCTCTTTCTTGTCCTCTTTTCAGAGCATACTCTCCTCCTCTGATAGGGCCAAGCCAATATGTCGTTTGGCTGACAAAACCATTTTAAGGTTCCGCAAATTTAAATGCAATTGGCAGAAATCCCGCCCATTTGGAACTTATTGCTTTCTGAGCTCTGGAAATGTGACAGGTAAGAGATAATCACACTAATATAACAACCCATTAGAGTAAGTGCATTGCAAGGATTTTACCATTAACAACTCTTATTTAAGTGATCTTCCTTCAACTGAGATCAGGTTCTTGAGTGCTTAGTGTTTTAAATAATAATAGTTAGTCATATTGTTTATAGCTATATACAGTTATAGAGTTTAATATAGTATGTTTTTGTGTGTGTGTAGTATGCAGATATCCTACACATATTTTTTTGCTTTTGTGGCATCCAGGCTCTTCCATCAAGCCCCTCGTCCTCCTGCTGGATTGTTTATGTTTGGGTGTGGCAATCAGATGCACATGAATGGAATGAGCATCCACTTCTCAGTGCGGCACCCAAACATAAACAACCAGCATGAAGACGAGGGCACTTTGCGGACGAGGCACGGACGTCATAGCATTTTCGTGGCTATATATATATATATATATATATAATATATATATCCATGTATTTTGGTGCCAAATTCTATGAAAAATATAAATTTATAATTTTGTAACAATTATTAACATAAATTCAGCTACATATAAGATTACAAATATTACAGCTACATTTAAGATTACAAATATCAGTGGTTTAAAAGTAGTCAATCCGAAAATGTAATTTATTTCTCCTTGCTGATGATTGGCTGCTACAGTGTGATGCATATCTGGCTGCTGCAGTCCAGAATTTCCTCCGTGGAGCGTCTCGAGTGTTCTTGGGTTTTTCACTGTACATGGGCGCTCTTGGAATGTAATCCAGGTGATATATATTTTAATCAGAACACTCATTCCCTTTGCCTTCAATTTAAAAATAAAGTGTAAAGTTTAACCCGGTAAACTCTAAAGAGTGTCCAGAGGAATGTACATAACACTGTTGGGCATAAAGGGCTCAAAAATACGCAAATAGTAAATACAGAACAGCATATACAGAAATTAACTATATTAACCTTGCACTGGTTAATATATTGCAAAACAAATGATTTAATGTGTTCTTAACAACGTTTACAATAAACTAAATAAATAATCTGTGTATTACTGCAGAATTTGTGTGTGCTCATGTCTGTGCTTCAGTTTACAAACAACAGTAATTTCATTCATTTAAAAATGGTTAACAAAAACTCTCTGTTTAAGCCTTTTCAGCAAACAAAAAAAACATTGTCTGTGATCCTAGTAGTGATGGGAATTTTGAGCTCATTACAGATTGCTATAAGGGTTGGGTCCTACTACACAGACCCCTCACCGCACACCCCCCGCCCCCCAGCCCCTTTCCCACTTTCTCCCCCTCTGAGGCAGTGTTGCAGACAGTTGGCTAAGTACTGGCTCCCTACGGGGCTGCCGTCAGAACAGGCGCTGCAAAAGCTTCACCTCAGCAGATAGTCTGGCCACGCTTTAACCTTCAACTGGGACAACCCTCTCGGCTAAGCCATGCTGCTTCACACAACTGCATGTGCGCGCGCACACGCACACACGCACACACGCACACACGCACACACGCACACACGCACACACGCACACACGCACACACACTAGCAGGATGGAGAAAGAAGCTGACATAGCTGTTATTGAAGCAAAACTGTTTTATGGAATCAAACTGTATTATAAATAGACAAATGTATGCAAAGAATAGTGTCACATGCTAATCTACTTCTAGCAAATACTAATACTAACTATTCAGCTGCGAGGTGACAAAGTCAAACTAGATGTTCAATTGGATGCATCAGATTTTTTTTCTTTTAGTACAAACTAGGACTCTCAGTGGAGAACATGATATGGGTCCTTGCAATACTGATCACACACTTGCTTTGAGCATCCCGATTAAGGCAAAGATGAGTGTCTGTGTGTGTGCTGAGACAAACAAGTCATGTGACCTAAATAACAGATGTAAATATGTAAATAGCAGATTGTCTACTGATCAAGATATGAAATCCCAAAGTTTGGTGATAATTGCATTTACATTTCTTGTTTCACAACCGTGGAGTTTTAAATTAAGCTGTTTTTAAATGAAGTTCCCACTTAAGAGGACATTGCAACATTATACATTCATGCCTAAACTGTTCAAATAGTGAAGAATCCCACAGAAATACAGTTAAAACATGACAATTCAAATGTGTTTTCTCAGGTTGAACTGGATTCATTCATGGTCATCCATCCATCATTCTTGCCTTTAATCCAATGTGCTCATTAAATACACCCACAGTTCCAGCACCTCACATTCATTTCTTCAAAAAGCCACACCCACTTTCAGTTTGTAATTTTTAAAAATTGATCAATACTCCTTCCCTCTTTCTAAGGTATACTGCAGTTGTAATATAAATATTACGAATTGCAAATAGAGGCAATATAAGCACACCACAGCTGTAGTTCAAAAAGCACAATTACTGGTTTGAAATCACATACAATCAGGTCAACAGCACATCTAAACCCAAATATCAGATGCAATCTTAAAAATGTGAGAAAGAAAAGCAATTTTTTACTGATTTAGGCTCTGGCGCAAAGGCACTGGCAACGGGCCTGGACTGATGAGGGAGCACACACAGCACTCGAGCACCTTATGTGCTGCCTCAGTGGAGAGGAGTCCTCAGGGATGAAGAAAAATGAAGAGCCATCTGTCTGTATGTTTCAAACACGACTGTATAATGAGAGAAAGTGAAAAAGGCAGAACTGGAGAGGGAAAAAGAAGCTAATGGTAAAACAAACTCAGCAGGCCATCAAACCTGAAATGAATCACAGTTCACTGCTACCTAAAAGGACAAAATTCTAGTTTGTCCCATAATCTTATATGGGAGCGTAGAGACTTTTGCCTCTTTAACATGTTTTGATAGAAGCTTCACAAAAAATTACATGAAGCAATAAAAAAAAAAGTTACATTTTATATATTTGTGCCACATTATGCATCAACACACTGAATGGACAGAATCCTACCAGGGATTATAAACACACTGCAGGTGTGATGCAGGGTTCCAGTTCAGGACAGTGTACTGTTAGGCCTGGAATAAATGGGGCTTCCCTCTTATCGTGCATCAGAACTGGAGATGACCACACACAATCTTAGATCATGTTACACAGCTAACTAGATTACAGTCTATTCCAGATCTCACACAGCAGCTGCAAACACCCCAATCCACTGACTACTGAATAAACTGAATAATACCGATCCTATTTAGGTCCAATGCAACTGCATATCTTAGCACCCATTTCTCCTTCTATTCATTCATATTTCTCTCTCTCTCTCTAACATATTCTTACTTAACACTGACTATTTTATTGCGTGTTAAAATGCTTTTGTAGTTTCTTTGAGTGCGCGCAGCATGAAGCTCTACATCTTGGCTGGTTTTCATAGGAATCCGTATTTTTGTCCATTTTATATGGACAAAAGTATTGGGATGCCTGACCATTACACCACTCCTTTCAGACACATAGACGTTCACATGGAGTTGGTCCCTCTTAGCAGCTGCTCTAATGGTTCCGCTCCCCATGTTATAAACTCTAAGGAGAACTTGTTTTTCTATAACAAACTAGATCAAACGTGAATGCCCTGCAGTGGCAAAAGCTTTGGTTTCATACTTGATTTGATTACATTAATGTTTCAGTTGAGATTTAGGAGAAGCATTTAACTGCAACTGTGTTAAAGCGAACACTCCTAACACCTCCTTAAAATTAGGGTACTTAAAATAATGTGCAGGGCAACATTAAATGAATTAATTATATATTTTGAGCACAGCAATGCAATTAATTGCAGGAAACCATGCAATTACAACTTTTAATCGCTGCCCAGCATTAATATAAACATACATACACACTTTAGACAGAAAAATATCCATGTCATTCTGTGAAATGAGGCATCAGACAAGAAGTGTGTGTGAGACTGTGTGTGTGTCTGGGTCTCTCTCTCTCTCTCCCCCTCACACACACACACACACACTCTCTCTCTCTCTCTCATACACACTCCCACACATACTCCCAATACCTCCCTCACTCCCACACACACACACACACTCTCCCACACACACACACTCTCCCACACACACACACCCTCTCACTCCCACACTCCCGCACACACTCCCAATACCTCCCTCACACACACACACACACACACTCCCAATACCTCCCTCACTCCCACACACACACACACACTCTCCCACACACACACACTCTCCCACACACACACACC
>JBBMFX010000134.1:12874060-12888343 GCA_037832545.1 Rhabdalestes septentrionalis
CACACGCACACACGCACACACGCACACACACACACACGCACACACACACACACACACACACACACACACACACACACGAGGATGACAAAGAAGAGTGGAATAGTGTAGTCTCTTCAGTGCTTTTTTGAGATGAGTGTCTGTTATGTAAACTATCCACTGCCATCGACACGGTTTAGATTTTCTGCAACTAAGAGATCTGAAGGGCTGCTGCTGCGGTTAAAGAGTGACTCAGTAGGTCAGACTTATTTCAGGCAAAGGTGCTGCAAATACAGATGAGTCCAGTTCACAAGGTAACAGTGCAAGTCAGTGGGCCTCAGTGTGCCTCTACAGTTTCAGTCCAGCTGTGTGGGCACACCTGAGAATGGAGGGGTGTCGAGAAGAGCATGACATCAGGAGAAAAGCAAGGCGGAGAAATGTTCACTTACTCTGTGCCGCTCTCCACCATCTGGGTGAGCAGGGAGATGCCATCCAGGTTAATAAACTCCTGGGCAAAAGTGATGTCTCTTGATGAGTTTGCCAGTTCCTTCAACGCGTCCAGCTTCATATCCAGACTGCTGGACTGAACGCGTTCGTGCAGCTGCAGAGCCATCTGGGCCTGGGAGTGCAGCCAGCAGAAGCGGGCGCACGGAGGTTACAGACACACATACACAGGGGTCATTACCAGGCTGAAAGGCTCACATCAAACTGCTTTTATACTCTGAACAGTAGCCATCAAATATTCATTCCCCCACTTCAGTGTTCAACTGTGTATTACTTAAATTACTCTAAATGTTTGTAATAAGTGTTCAATAGATATATGAAAATCTAAAGAGAATATTACTAAAGAAGTATTACAAACTATCATACTGGCATTTAATAAACACATGTTAATCATTCAAAAAATAATTAATATATCATGCAAGTCAACACCAGTGTATCACATTTCTCCTTTTAACTGACCAGTGTGACGTAATGGTGCTTGATAGGCAAGTCCTTCTGTTTGCACCTCTTGCAGGGCAGGCATTTCAGCACAAGGATATATTTCATAATGAAACGCCAACCCCAACAAAGGGCTGGCATGCACGGAATCCTTTGAGCCCTCGCTGCTCGGCTGCCAGTAAGGCGAGCGGGTGAGAAAAACTACAGCTAGAAAAATCTTCCATCTCGGGCCGTCACGCAAGAGTCTTTCACAGCTGCTGGCACTTTAGGAAGCTTCGGCAGCCTAACCTATCAGCATCCCCATCACATCTGGGGGATTAGCAGAGTGGAGCAGTAACGGGTGGTGCAATGGGGATAAAGACAGGTCTCTCAGGCTGGCAGTGTCCTACAAACACCACCTGAGACAGGGGGAAAAAATAAACAGCAAATCCATTACTCACAGGAGAGGTGGTCAGACGCAGGATTGAGCCATTTTTGATGTTGTTGCGGTTCTGTGGAAGGGAGTTGTTATTCAGATAAGGCTTTCCTCAACAAAATACATCTATAAATCTATAAAATACATTTTACAGAACCACAATCGTCATTAAACCTTTTCCGTGATGTAGAAGTTTGTGGAGTCAGCATTCTGCAGAGCGAAAGTTTCATGGTTCGTCAGCTGCCACCTGGAGAGTGGAGATTGAAGAAACGACACAGTTGCACTTTAAGTGACTGCGCAGTGATTTGCAGCAATGCACAGTGTTATGAAAACCAGTCAAGCAAAAGCAAAATTTAAAAAGCTTGTAGATTCCAATTCCTTACCCATCACAGACTTCCTTAATGATAGCAGAGAGTGGCTTTTTCTGAGAACAGAAATGGAAAAGGCAAGTGATAAACATTATATTAACTTAGTAAAAGACTAACAAAAAAAAAAAGATTAAATGCATTCCCTTCTACTGCTCTTAGTGCCGCTATCAGCACATAACAGCTTAATATCCGTAACGTACATTAATAAACATTATGAAACACTGCTTAAGCAATGCAATGACTATAATTCCCCCAGATCAGCCAAATCAGATCAATTATGCTTCAAGGTAATGTAGCTTTTAAGTAATGAAAGTTTATGGAAACTTAATTTATGAGATGTAACGCTAATACATGTAAATTTCTTTGATATCAAGAAAGGTTTGCTATCCAAAACTGACTTACTGGATCACTTCATCACTGAAGCTGCAAGGCACATATAGCTTAAATATAATGTAAGCTTTTGGCTCATTGCAAATAACATCAAGGGAAAGTGTAAAACTAACATTTTTGTTTGTTTTGGTGTGTGTGTGGGAATCGATGCCCTGGTCGGTTGTTGCAGGGTCTGTGAGGGTCAACATTCCCCTTACACACTCGGCACTCTAACCCCTCCAGCCCCAGCTTGATTCCAGAAGAAAAAAAAAAAAAACCCAATCCGTGCTATCACCATGCCTTCTGAACTCATTTGGATATCTAACGAAAACATGTGTGATTGTGGAGCCCAAAGGCAGGAACATATTTAAGCAAACAGGAGGGAAAGTGGGAGAAAAATCACCTAAGAGTGTGTTTGAATAAGAGTGTGCTTCAGAAGCAGTGCAGATTTATGCAGGCTTATTCTCTGTGGACTCCACAGATTCTTTAGCACATTCTAGCAGTGAGTCACTCCAGCATATGCTGCAGGCTTAGTGCTGCCACATGGACCCACACTGACATAGGATTAAGAGAAAAGCAGCCCCCCGCCAAAATGTTTACAGTAGACACCCCCAAATCCCCCTCGTCCCACAAAAAAACACAATACTCTCCCAGATTTGTACAATCTGCAGGGATGCTACCAATTATAGACAGACAATTGAAAGTAGCACATAAAGCAGCAACTATTCAAGGTATCTAAAGACATAAAATGTCTCTTGAGACTTACTGCAGGTGGAAAGTTTTGCCTGTGTAGGTACTGAGATCAGCGAGTTTAATCAAGTATGAATCTACCGTTCATAGTTTATACAGATGTGACACGCAATAATGGTAACTGAGTAAAATAACTTCCACAATTCATCACAGCCAGACCTCGCTGAGTAAAGCACACCAGTTAAACATTAAGATTTTATAACCGACGCAACCAAGTGGGGTGCTGTTACTGTTGCAGTGATGCAACTGACCGGCCAAGTAATGTTGACGTGACTGGCCACACTATGGCATTTTAATTTAGGCTGTAGCAGAGCGTTCAATCTTCAAATTTTTTTATGCAACAATGTTTTCAAAACATTTTAGGTCTCACACTGTGCACTGCTGAAGGTAGCTAAATGTTTGTCTGTTTAATTTTGTTTCATAAATTATTTTACCCAAATGAAAGATACAAAGCCATCCTTTTGCCTGATGAATCTGTATTTTGCTGACCTTTTTCACAGTTATTTCCTGTGGACCTATTTTGTCACAAGCAAGAGTCCCTGTCTAGACATGAGTGTGGAAACAACTGGCCAAATAAAACACTTTTAAGGTAGTAAAAGTAAAGAGGGGCAGTTAAGAGAGGATAAAAGGAAAGCAAGGGACAATGTATGTGAAATCTAACACTGGGAGAAACACTGGGAGAACCTGAACCTGAAATTAAGGCAATTCTGGGTAAATGAATGCAGCTCAAATACATGTTATTAAAGTTGTGACACTGTGAAATCAGAATGAGGGATCTTGAAAATTATGGGAATGTGTACTGCACTACAGTTGAAATTGTGACTTCATGCACAAGGTGTAAGTTCATAGTTATTATTAATCATAGCAGGCCTGTGTGCTTTGCCAATAGCAGAGTCTGAACACACGACTTCCTGCACTGCAACTGCATGTTCTACTAATTAACTTACAGGAAGGATCTTCATGACCATTGTTACGTGTTGTTTTTGTCCCACACTACTACGCCCCCTTAGACACTAACCTGGTCTATTTCCATGAGTTTGGGGAAGGCCCCTGGCCACTCTATGGCCACCTTCAGGATGTCTGCGGGTGGTGGCATGTTTGCAGCACTAGGGGATTTCACCTCACTGCTACTTGGCTCTCATTCAAACCTGTAACACACAAATTAAGAGGGTTTAAATATAACACAAACTACATCCCATTTCATCATCATCATCATCATCATCATCATCATCATCATAAGAAGTCGACTTAATACCTACAAAACCCAATAAATAACTTTTTAATTGAATGCCTGTCAGACCAATACACAGGGAAAAATTTGTATCACAACACATTGGAAATTAATTATTTTCATTGAAAAGTGATCAAGGGTTAAGACAGCAAATGCTGAAGACTATACATTCTCTGCACACATTGACAAAAATACAAAAAATATTATTATTTATTTTAATTTCATGAACTGCTATAATCCAACACAAGGATTGACAGTTCTATACAAAAGCCCAAATTGATCTGTTGATCTATATTTGGTCATTAGGAATTCTAGAAACATCCTTTTTCATTTTCCAAACATGCTTATTAAAAGATATGAACATTATATTTCAAATGCCCCACCCAAACAAAGAAACCAAGAAATAATTATTATTAAAACGTACTGAGCATAGAGGTTAGAAAACTCAAAAAAGCCCCAGCTTTTCGGACACAGATATAAATGGCTGTGCTTGCACTGGCTGTGGTGTGACTTTAGCACATTGTGACTCACATCTACACAGAAAACGTACCACAGCTAAACCACAAATGAATAACCAGACTTTCCTGCCATGGTTAATTAATCACAGGCCCTGGGTAGCACATATATAAAATATTAGAAGCTAGTGAAAATGAAGCTACAACACCTCTTTAGGCTTTGTAGACCAACACACTGCTCTGAGGCACAGCACCAGCCTGTGCCAGCATATAACTTTACATAAGGCTCTGGCAGCTAAAAAACAGCTAAACTTACTTTCTAGCATGTGGAGTTTCAACAGTCATTATACGGAATGTAAGTACAGTAAACAATGAAGCCTCTAAGAGAATAGCTAAGACAGGCAGATAAACAAAATCCCCCAAAGCTGTGCATGAATTATTCAGCACTCCAGGCTGGCTGGATGGTGAGAATCATCTCTTTTCCGTGGTTATGAACCCTTTTACATTTTTAATTCCGCTTATAATAATGCAAGGGATGATTCCTCTGGTGAAAACAAGAGACATTCCCGGTCAGAGTAGCGGGCATCAATGCAGTCTATTCAAATATGCTGTCGTGTCACTCGCCTGCCATGACTCATCCCATAATAATCTCCACAGACATCACCAAGGGCCTGTTGCCATGGTGGCTGTTGCATCATTAGCTGCATCTACCATTCTGGGGTGGTGTTTTGGGTAATGTTTATGCTGGTTCTCGGTGGAGCTGTGCAGATAAACTTCAGCTTCAGCTGTGGTTTCGACCTTGTTGACACCAGAGAACCAGGTGTTCACTGTGATTTAATACCCCTGGTCGACTCTCCTGCCAACAGGGAAGCAGCTAGCACTTTTTCCAGATAAGCCAGCATGTCTTCACTCTTAGAAGGGCCTGAGAGACAGAATGAGAAATACACAGTCATTGTCCACAGGAGCACAAGCTGCCCTTTCTCCTCTTTACCCTGCGGCAGGCGATGAGCCTCTACCCCCCACACCTCGCATACGAAACAAAGCTGGGAATAACATTAGCCCCCTTCAGATGGCACTGACCTTCTTCACATGCAGATGTACACAGGGCCCTCCTGGGCTCAGGCTGAAATAAACGAGGCAGCAAATTGCAGTAGCTGTGTGTGTGTGTGTGTGTGTGTGTGTGTGTGTGTGTGTGTGTGTGTGTGTGTGTGTGTGTGTGTGTCTCAATATGAGCACAAGCAATCAGCTGCCATAAGGAATTATGCAGCTTGCTCCACTGACACCACTCAGTGTCACAGCAGCACATATACAGTAGACTTCAACTGCCAAATGGACCTGATAATTCTGCTGATGTTACACTTAACACTGCTGTCAGGGTTCATGACATTTCAACAAATAAATGGGAAACAGAGCATTCTAATTCCTGATTTTGGAATTTTAATAGTAAAACAAATATGAATATCAAAAAATTTTGTCCAATTCAAAATCCATCTTTTCAAAAGTGTTGCCTACAATACTCATCTCTGTCTTTCGATCCACACCAGCAATGTCTCGCACTCTGTCTGTGCGCATAGCTGGTTCGCTATCAAGCATGAAAAATTTGTCCAAACCAGATGAGACCCGACTACTCAGGTCTAGTTTGGTCAGGATCAGATGTCATTTTCGGGAATACCTGTTGGGCTTGGGCCGGTTTCACTTTTTATCTACATTCGGGTCTAACAACCTGTCCTCCACTTTTGGCTTTTTCTCCTTACCTTATTATTCCTCCCTACTTTCATTACCTTAACTCAGTGATTAATCTGGTATCCTGGATACACTCATCCTGTTAAATAGAATTTAGCATGAAGATCCACAAGACCCACACCACTTAGAAAATGGGAAATAAAACAGCGAACTGATACAGGAAGGGACAGTTTAAAACAGCTCTATTACTGTATTGAACAATCCTGATATTACATCATGTACAAGGCGACAATGCACTGGGAAGAATGGACATTCAATTAGATTTGCTATCTTTTTTTTTTTTTAAGCACCAACAACCAAGTCCATCACATTCATACATGGCACTCTTTCTGCCGTGCAGCTCTAACCTCAATAATAGATCATGCCCCAATGACAAGAGTCATCTCTGTAATTAAGTTGAAAATATGAGGGGAATATCAAACTGTGAACCCACTATAGTGAATTAATTCACACATTTAGTGTGTCTTTACACCTCCACTATATTAGTATTGCAGTATGGAAAGCTTATCTGGACTAATACATCCGATATCTCGACTGAACTCATAGCTTTATGAATGAATGTTGTTTTCTTAATTGTGGAGTTTACTTTACAAGTTTTATTTGGTTTATCCATGACCTATTGATGACTAGCACTATACACAGTAATATTACAAGAACGGTTTGATTAATCATACTGAGTGACCATGGGGCGTCTCACAATGAATTTAAAATATGAGATGATGTGGGTCAGATCAAATTTAGCCAAACTTTTGTTGTGCTCAGGCTTTTGTTGAGTAGTTCAGGTTGGGTCAGGCTCAAACAATGTTCTCTGTCTGTTTTTAGACCAAATTTTCAGGCACAATTAATGATCTAGTTTACTGAAATCTGGGGTATTTCTGGCCATTAATATTTTTCATTTGGTTTGACTGGATTCACATTGCAACAGATTACACATGTGGGTGTTCATAGACAGGTCAGAAATTCTATTCGACAGGCTGGGAAAGAAGCACAGTTTTACTTACACATTATGGCAAAAATGGTCTTAAGCCTTGTATAAATGTCTCACACTTTATATAAATGTATTACGCTAATTTGAATTAAAATAGACATTTAATCTACATTAAATCACACCCACTGCAATTAAAAATCCCAATTTTTTAATGATTGCATGACTTGAAAGTTTATATTTCGGGTTGCTGAAACCTGGACCAAATGTCATCCCACATTGATCAATACTCAATATTGCCTTGCTATTATTTTATTGCTATTCCTTCAATTCTTAGCAGCAGCTTGTGCTGCAAGCATGACACAAATGTCTATCAAAAGTTAAATGTTCAGTGAATGTTCAGATTATGATGACAACACCATTGATCATGCTTAGACAATCGTGCTATGACGTTAAATTATCTTGTTTGGTGTGAACCACTGAAGGAATGTATTTCTACCAGCTGAAAATTGGACCAGGGCTCAATTTTAAGTGTGGCATAGACCCACAGTTTTTGGCAACAGATCATTTGTATGTGCACCCAAATACAATTGTTCATGCCTGTCAAAATGGACCAATTTAGAGAAGTCAGGTTCTTACTAACTAAACAATTTGTTGGTGAATATTTTAGCAGTACCTCTGGAACTGAAAAATAATTTGCTTCCCCCTCATGACTACCCCACTCGAACGCCTTCTCTGTTTTCTCACTCGGTCATTCTTTGTGTTTCCTTTGTCTTGCCTCTTACGTGTATTCCCTTTGTTGTCCCTCGTTTCATTCGTTGATTGATGTCTTCAATGTTTTCTTGTCTGCTCCGTATATTGAATTGCTTAAGGCATTTTACCTTGTTTTACCCTCACTGCGGTGAAAAAAATGGTTTTATTGGTTATACTTATCAGCCTATACATTTCATATTGGTACATCTCCAGTTGTGAGACTTGTTTACAGGCTTCTCAAGCAGGTTGGTACTTTATGAATTTGCAGGCACTGGCAGCGAGAGGCAGAAGCAAGGCTGAGTTTGACTGAATTTGAGAACACAAGGCGAAGGGATGGATCTGAAACCCTGTGGTTATTGATTCTCCCCTTTCCCGGACACTGACTCCGTGAAACTCCCCAAACAGCAGACGGACAAAGCTCTTAAGCTGCCATGAGAGACAGACTGGTGGATGGCAGAGAGCGGGGAGTGGGTGTGTGTTTTTAGGGGGGCACTAACCAAGCCATGTGCAAGCTAACCAAGCTCCATGTGATCTCCTCTCTGAAATCTCTTTCTTAAAGGCTGAGGGGAAAAGGCCACAGTAAACATCCCTCTTCTGTTATTCAGAGCTGACTGCACTGTCTGCGTTCTGGCTCTGATGACGCAGGAGCCGGGCCAAGGGGTACATGCTACTGTCAATGTGTGTCACATCTCTCATGGCCAGCAAATGTATAGAGTCCACAATTCATGACAGGGCAGAGAGCAGGGATGCACCAAAAAAGTACTTGCAGTAGAGCTATAGGTTTTTGCAGGGTCCAGTAAACTGAACAAAACTTTCCTATCATATGAACTGGGAAAAGTTCAGAATCCTGGGTGAGTTGGCATGGGATGGTCTGTTGTTGGTTAGGTGTGTTTGGCATCATTCGCATTTGTAGGCCTTTCACAGTGCTGGTCGGCCAATTAAGTCACAAAAGTGAGCAACAGCACTCTCAAGAGGACACACAGAAACACACACATACACACATACATACACACACATTGGTTTTTTTTTTGGACCAGTGCAATTAGCAACATCACAATATTTTATTTCCTCAAACACAGACATATGAAACTTGTAAATATATTCTTTCAACCACTGCCAGCCCCCACTATAAAGAGTGTCACTTGAAATCTGTGTAGATTGAAACTATTAACAGGGGATGAGAGGCGATGATAAAATGAGAGAAGGTAGTTATTAGTCAGCCTAAGTTCCCACAGGGAACTTCTCCCTCTCAGGATTTAGATCAGGGTTTAGGACCAGAGTGAATGTACAGTTTAGGTTTAGGCTTGTGGTTAGGGACAAATTAGTGTAAAATGGATTACACTTCATAGATCTTCAGTTTGGATATAATTTAACGATAGGTTAAGCATATACAACGGATCCACAGAGGATTATTCAAATGAAGTCATTGTTTGAGTTAATAGCAGCACCTATCTGCTGCACCCTCTACCTGTGGGGAGAGTAACATGCCCAGAGTATGATAAAACACCTG
The DNA here is from genome assembly GCA_037832545.1 of Rhabdalestes septentrionalis. NCBI lineage: Eukaryota > Metazoa > Chordata > Actinopteri > Characiformes > Alestidae > Rhabdalestes > Rhabdalestes septentrionalis. The sequence continues at coordinate 12,883,498 of JBBMFX010000134.1, forward strand.
TCCAGCAGAGGGCTAGGCGTGGCTGGCTGGAGGAATTAGTCTTACGTCTGTGTCATGTTTTGCTTCTTTCTTCTGCTCTGCTATATCCTTGCTATAGTCTTTATTTAATTACTTAAAATGAATGTTTTAGGTTTTCATAATGTAACTTGTATTCATAATGTAAATGTTGATGTAAATTCCAAGCCTGGAATAAACCTTCTAAAACTGACTTAACACTACTGCTACTTCTGGACAGTCCTTTTAATAGCTGCATGGCAAGGACAGCCAGTGCAGGAAAAAGCTTGCCAAGTTAGTCATCAGTGGTAATAAAAAGTCATTACAGACATATAATCATACCTTCAAGCCAAAACCACTTAAGAACTGTTATAATCTTTATTATGCATGTAGTGGAGATTGTCATACACCCAAATCCTTTTTAAGGCTGCAATTTCTCTTTGCTTCTGGAAGGCTTATAAAATTGTTAAAAATGAATTATGACCTTGACTAAGAAAGTGTCCAGTGTGGACCAGAGTGTCTAGTTCTCGTGCAGACATTTTTAATAAGGTCAGTATTCGTGCTGACACACATTTGACATATTGTATCACTTGTGGAGAGGGTGTATCTAAGTCGGCCTTTACCAATCTTTTCCTTCAACAATCATAATCGCTCTCTCACACTCAAAACATTTCCTTTCACAGAAGACTCGCAGGGTTGGGTGTCGTTTTCCCCTCAAGATCCGAGAAACCAAACAGGCCAGCGCTCCGTTCCAGGAAACGTTGTTCCATACCGCATGGACTGTTGACACAACATGGCTAAGGAAAATACCATGGATGTGGGCAACAACCACACAGCACTGTCTGATGGGAGAGATTTTGGAGATGTAGCTGACAAGCCAGCGACATGCCTTCATGAATGCAACTGCATGCTTTATTCAGCGGTTCACAAGTCTAGTCCTGATGGACATGACTTCACAAGTCACTCCACTTACTCTGGGTCCTTACCGAGCTTTTAACCTCACCTGAAGATTTACTTAATGAATACTAATAAAAAGTCTGCACCGTATAGTTGCATTTAACTGCTTACACAGGCCTCATTCATCAACACATCCTTTGCTTTACTCTTAGCTGCTCTCACTGCTGCAAAAAAGAATGTTAGTCAGTCGCTGGATTCCTCCTCATTCAATGTCTAGGCCTGTATGGGGCTTATCTTTGCTCGACATTGTCGCTCTGGAACTCTCTACAGCTCGCATCCATGGTGCAAAGTCAAAAACCTTGAACACCTGGAGTGTTACTTTTGATACTGTTAAATCTTTTGCTACTTCTTTTTGATTTACAGTCTATTTTGTATTGATGTATAGTGTTATTTTCCTGTGATTAAGTAATACACTCGGTTTTGTTCTACACTGCAATTTCCTGTATATTCTCAGTACTAGAATAAGTCTACCGGGTCGGTGGGTTGGTGGGTGGGGGGTATGGTAATAGTCTAAGACAATAACTGTATTTTTTTTCTTTTTCTCTCTAAAATGGCACTAAAAATATTTGTTAACAAAAAAAAAAACACACATCCTTTGCTTTGTATTTCAAACAAAGTTTACTTTGGTTTTAGCTCACTGTAGTTCTGGCATCTTCTTATAAACAGTAACTCTAGGCTCGTGATACACATTTAATTTACAGCACAGTACATTACCAGAATACAGTATCTGACAATACCGTATTAAGTCTCTCTTGGTCTGGTTTCTGTTTTTTGTTGACTGTATTGTATGCTGGTCTGTTCTACTGCACTGTTTGTTCATACCTCAAAAAATGTTTTTGCACTGTGTGTTGTCCCGTCTGCACAGTGTAATCTGATATTATTTTATGTAGCTCCACAGTCCTGAAGGAACACTTTTATGTTTCACCCTCTACTGTGCACAAATACCTACTTGACATGACTACTGGACTTGGGCTAAACAGGAAAAACTGCGCTAGTGTCATTTCTTGCTGAATTATCAATTCCAGACTTCATGTATGCACCAAAGCCATGTATGCACCTCACACATACAGCTGTGGTCATACTGATAAGCCACCACTGTGCATTAGTGCTGGCGGTCTTCTGCATCTTATAAACATATTTTTTATTTTCCCCCATCTGGACCAGATCAAACCATGCAGGATCCAAAAACGTAGGAATCCTAACAAATAAAACAGGAGTCCTTTCACTGGAAAAAGGGGACAGCAGGTTGGTTAACATGCAGAAAGAATGGATTTCCTTTCTTCATGGAGCAGACAGGATTTTATGGTGAAGTTTCAGCTCAGTAATTCAGGCAAGCAGTACATGTGATCCCTCTCTCCGGAGAGAAGTGGGGACACACAACACTGGCAGCTTAGACACAGCAAAGCACTTCCACCCAGCTGGCATTGTGCATTCCAAAATGTGCTGATATAAGGTCTCCTAAAAGAATTCCAGCACCAACTTTTGGTGGGGGAAATGGAAAAAGCTGGCCAAAGTTCAATCATAGTAGTGAGGATGGGATAATATATATATAAATTGTCATTTTGGATTTTAATTGTTAAAGAAGTATGAAAGGTTCAGTAAAATGCTATAAATCTACTATGATCACACAACTAGATTGTGTAATAATGGATGAAGGCTTAAAGGGACAGACTTTTTTGCCTGCTCAATTTTGGACAAAATGATTAAAATAATAGTACAGTTTTAAATTAAATGTATTTTTAGACAAGCATATTTTAAATAAAAATGACAGACCACATTATTTAGATGGAGAAACAAACGGCCAGATATACTGGACATTTTCGGGAACGCCAAAAACAATTTTTCATGCCGCAAAACAGTCACCACTGATTTATCAACACCAAACCACTGGAATGTAGGAACTGACCAGAAAACTGGGTGCTTGGAATGCCTAGAAGATGTAGTCCTAACTTAAAAAATGGCCATCACACCCTCTGCATATCACAGTTTTTTTGTGAATTACCATAATCAGTTTTGCTAAGAAAAGCAAGCCCCTCTTTTCAATTCTTCACATTGATAACTGCTCATGCATCATTCAAAGGTTTGGAATCACTGTTTGAATGCTTTGAATCTGGGTTTTCAATTTTGTTTCCAATAAATTAATAATGTTCCCTTAATATGCTGGTCTTGTACAACTTCACTGCTTTCACACAATCACTAAGAAGCTACAAAGCTGTAAAAGATATTAAGACATTTATAGAATAAAGAACGAACCTGTAGAATCTAAAATGACTCACAGTTGTAAAGCATCCAGTCAGTGCAATTGATCCAATATACAGAACATGTTTTATTTAAAAAAAAATCTCATGGCTCATCTCATGTGAGAGAGTCTGACAAACTATTGTAAACAAACGATTACCGCATATGATATAATTAAATTAGATACGTTTAAATTCATTTTTCTTATATATCAAAATATTGATATAGAATTCCTTATTTTGTCTTTGTTTTCTCTACTCAGATGTTTTTTTATTAGTTCAAATTAAAAAAGACAACTTTCTTTGGAATGGAGGATATTGTTTCCTTTGTAATGTTTACAAAGTTTTTCCACAGAGTTTTTGGATGATATTTGATTTACTTCCTTCATAGATTAGAATGCACTGGCTAATCCAAGAAATTGCAAAAGGAACCTTCTTTGTGTTGTTTTTTGTTAAATCTCATCACTGAACACAGCTGACAGGCTGACAGACAGGAGCTAAGATGGATGGGGTCAGTGTGTTCTGCTATGTGATAAAGCCCTAGATGGCAACTGTTTGAGCGCTTCTTGCACAGTGTGGTTCTACTCTGCCACCTAGGCAGTTGCAAAGTATTGTCTGAAATGTTTATGCCCCTTTCTTCATTCTGTCTTGCTTCTGGCCCTGTAGAGAGGTCACTGAGGCCATGCCACCCATCAATAAAGGTCAAAGCTGCGAGCTGCCAAAGATACTGAATCAAATCAAGTAACAAATCTAGCCTGAAATACCACACTTACAGTGTGCAACATTTTTTCTAAACCAGGTTAGTTAACTGAAATTTAAAAAAAGAATCATGTCGTTTTTGTGCAGTTTGTGCATAATGGCAGACTATTAAGTGGTGATAATGGGTAAATGTGTTTTCATTAATAACAGCTCATTTTGACCCTAAGTAGATTGCGAATCTAAATAAATGGATATATAATTAAAAATAGACAGTATCATAAGGTTCAGAATGTTTTTAATACTGCATGGGAAATTATAAAGTTGTATCGTGCCATCTCGTGCAATTTAACATCAAAACCCATCTTTCATATTGGACTCCATGAACTGAACCCAGTCCCATCCACCCCAGTGCAGTATAAATCATGAACTGACACTTGGAGATGCCAGAAATAGGGTTTCCTGTTCAAATATCAGTTACAGGACACATCTGTGTAACTGGATCTCCAATAATGCCAAGAAAGGTCCTTTAACATGTTGCTTTGGTGTCAGGTTCTAACCTTCAAAAGAACTCAATACCACTTAATCAGGCAGCTGCAGTGTACCAAACATGATTGGTGTCCGGTGCATAAACAGCGTGAGTAAATGAGCCTTTTTTAGTTCTCTCACTGACAGGCTCCCTGCCCACACACCTGGGGGGTCAGCCATTGCTCACATCCTATATGGATTTCAAAAGAGCCTTCAGGCGATGTATCTGACACCTCCACAAAGAGACGCAATGAGCGCGACTACAAAGGACCAGCGGCCTTTATCTCTGCTGGGAAACAAAGGCCTGGGACACAGGCAGGGAGTTACCACCACTCCTATCTATGCCCCATTTCTTTCTCTCTCTCACACACACGCACGCACGCACGCACGCACGCACGCACGCACGCACGCACGCACGCACGCACGCCCCCACA
>JBBMFX010000134.1:12888443-12903347 GCA_037832545.1 Rhabdalestes septentrionalis
GCACGCGCGCACGCACGCACACACGCACGCACGCACGCACGCACGCACGCACACACGGTGCAGAAAATGTACAAAAAAAACAGGTTTCTGAAAGACACGTTCGATATCCTCTCATACATACATGCATCAGCAGCCCTCCTTCTTCCCTTAGTCAGGGAACTGGTTAAAAAAGTTTGAGCTTTCAAGGTTAAAATGGGAGCTTTTTTACACACATCCCTTATACTAATCAGTGTGTGACAAAACAATGAGTAATACACAGCAGGAGCAAACATTGGCCCAGGGCATTGCAGAGACTTTTAGCACAAAGAGACACAGTAGAAGCCATTTTAAACACAGCAGGATACGCAATATAAAAGCAATCTAAGCCCATATAAAACAATATTAAATTAATAAATACATAAATACACAATAAAAAACATTCTGAAAGTTTCTTAAAAAGAAGTGAACTTGTCTCAACAATGCACAGTCTAGACAACAGCAGGCGAGCTATCTAGAGGCCGTAGAAGGCATCCGTGCTTCGCTAACATGCCTTCCTTCTCTCATGTAGTAACCAGGATATCCTGTCAAATGACTCCACCAAGGCTCCATGTCTAGCAAAACAGTAATGTACACTTTAGACTACTTCACTTCTCATCATACAGGAGTTAAATAGTGCACGCCTTTAAAGCTTGCCTACTGAATCAGGCACATTCAAAAAGTGCCCCACGTCAGCAGAAAATCCGACAACACACTGGAGCGTCTGGCTGATTTGCATGTTTTACTCTGAAGGGGCAGCATGAAGTGAAGCTCTCTGAGAAGACGCACCATGTTGGATTGCTGAAAAGGGCATGTTTAAGCAGATGTCCTTACAGATTAAAACCCTCGTGAAAAAAAATAAATAATCAAATGGGATAAAGAAGCCGGGATATTTTCTAGGAAAGTTCTCAGGGAATTTAAAATCTCCACAGTCTACATATTGGACACCAAGACTTACTAAAAGGAGAAGTTTGGTGTGATGGACTCTAGACAAGGTCATCCAGAGCCCAGGAGGATGTGGGGAACAGTTGAGATACCTCTTCTGATTAAAGCCACACCCTTGAGTCCTGGGTGTCTCTGCTAACTAAAGAGGAACTCACCAAGAAACCTCCTCGCCAGGCTGGCCGCCTGAACCAGCCAGTTTTCTTCTTTAAATCGATTCGCTCCAGGCAGCTCGGGACGGAGCTTCTCCTCAAATATGCATCATCCACCAAGGCACGTCAGCCTCCCAGGCCAAACAGCAAACAGTTACTTTATCGAACAAATTTACACTGCACCTTCGTTGTAGTCGAAGAGAAAGAGACGGAGAGAAGGAGACAGAGAAGGAGAGGTGAACATAAGGAGGAAGTAGGCGTTCGTTAGAAGAAAGAGAGGAAACTGCACACACGACAGCGGTAAAATTCAAAGTTCAGAACCAACCAATGTAGTTAAGAGGGAGCACACTTATGAGCCTCCTACCACACACATAACTGAAGATTATCAGACTTACTGCTGTCAGAGTGAATCTTCCACATGAAGTGTAGCTGATTTGAGGAGAAAGGGTTAAATACAAGCCTTGACTGCAGACATTCGGGTTGTGTTAAAACACTACACTAAAACACAAAGAGGAAATTTTGTAGTAAAGGTCACTACACTAGACAAACTCCACAGATCAAAAGCTTGTAGACGCAACAATCTTTGTTTATTTTTCTTTGTAAAATCTGCCATCCATCTTTTTTTTTTTCTTTGAGGATTATGAAATCTTTTCTAAAATGAAACTCAGAGAACTATGATTAGGTCTTATTTTTTCAAAAGGCATAAGGTTAAGAGAATATTGTAAGTTTTTAAAATTGCTCTGTTGTTTTGTTTATTTACCTTTGGGGAAAATATTTTCAAATGGTACCTTTAAACAATTGTTTGGGCAAAAAAAAAGGATTAATATTCAGGAGAATTCTGCCCCTTAATACCAAGAAAAATACTGCGTTGAATATTAAGTGTGAATATAAACATGAAGTACGAATAAGTTTCAAAGTCCAGGTGTGGAAACTAGATCATACTACATCAAAATTATTTTAAACAGAAGGCAGGACATTTCAGACATTAATCACATGGGCCATTTAATTACAATTTTGGTGGTACGTTTTCCACTTCACTGAAAAGGAACTGTGAAAATCAAACCAAGAAAATCTGTGGCAATTTAGGATAAACACAACTGCAAATATTTTCAATAAAAAATCGACCAGCAATTTCAACCACAATAATGAGATTATGATATGCTGCCACAGGCGTGTTTCATTTTTTAATACAATAGCTCACATTGTTCATAACCGGAAGACAATAAGAGACTGCAGCATTCCAGAAGAATACGCGCCTAAAGGAATATTCTTGTGCTATGGGATGCTAGGACGAGTGCATCTCTAAAACTATAGCACTGAACTGCATCTGAGACAATCACGGCATGTTAATTAGCACAACAGCCCAAAAAAAACTCACCCTGAACAAGAGCTGCTGATTACGGCATTCTAGCTTCTTTAATTTCCCACATCCTCTCTAGCTTTCACGACCTTTAGAGGAGTGTGAACGCTCTGCTTATTACTGATGCAACAGTAGCAGCTGCTCTTTAGCGCTGAAGAGGGAAAAGGAAGAAGGAGTGTGTCAAGCACATAAGCTTGTCACTGTGCACATTAAAAGTGGAGGGGGATGATGGTTTAATTGGTTCATGTCACCAGATGACAAGCAGCATATGTGGGTACCGCCCAGCGTGGGTTTTAGAGGGCTGGGCAGACCGCTCTGGTCTGCCAGCTGAGGGATATGACTGTTTTTACTGGGTGCCAGACAGGCGGAGCTGCTCTGCCTTCCTCATAAGGATCAGTGCAGCAGCACCCGGACACCACTAAGTCTGGCCTGGCTCAAGGCAATGGGTGGGTAAGCATGTGAAGGTGCCTCTGTAGAGAACAACCATTAAAATTAGACATGAAAGAGAGAGACACATCAACACTGACAAACAGATACTGAAGGACAGACTAAGACATGGAGAGAGGGAGGGAGGGAGAGAGAGAGAGAGAGAAACAAAGAGAGAAACAAACAAAAAGACAGACTGAGATACTGAGGGACAGATGCAGACAGAGACTGAGAGCGAGGCAGACAGGTGAAAACAAAGTGAGAGACAGACAGAAACAAAGAGACAGAGAGAAAGCTGTGCGGGTTCTATAAGGCATTTCTACAGAGAATGCAGGGTACTAATACCAGGAGCATCAGGTCAGTGCATTTAATGTGAAAATCTAGACCTCTTCCACACTGAACAGAAAGTCTACATTGAAGTTGCAAATGATTCACACTCAGCGTGGTGCATCATGGACCATTACTGATGCAAAACAGAGTCTTTGAGGGAAAACACACTGTGACAAATTCATTTCTTCCCCCGCGTCAACCTAAACGACCCAATAACCACATTATAGCTACCTGGGAAATTTCTCACTGAAGGTTAAACTCCGCAGGCCTCTTTCTTCTCTTGTCTTTAAACCGGAGAGACACATATGGCTGACCCAAAAGTAGTGGACCCCTCCTGCGCAGAAAAGAGCAGGGCATCTCCTTGGAGATACATGCGTGATGCTCTGTGTTCCAGCTAGCTGCATGCCGCGGTCTGTACCTCCACTCTGCTTCTCCCCAGGAGCCAGGGCCTCAGCCCTCCCCCATGGCGGTCTGCCTCTGACAGGCCTGATGAAGCTGCATGCAACCGGCCCCATGAGGAGCCGCACTTAAAGCAGGGCACAGGCTAAGCAAATTTGGTCAATTAGGGCTGAGGTAAGCAAAAGTCTACAGTCAAAATGGGCTACCCAAGTGGTCTGCACACTTTTAGTGCCCACAACATGTGTTTGTTATGTCTACTTACTCTACACAAAAAAAACAAATACACAAAAATGATTAAAGCTCAATTAGTTATGTATGAAAGGGATAATGAATAACTGACAATAAAAACAAAAGTAACATTCCATTAGTTCAGTCACAATGTAGAAGACTTTTTAGGTTCATAACATTATAGGCTCATTAAAATACTCTATTCAAAGTTTATGTCTGAATATTTTTGAACAATACTAATAACAGACCAGTACAAACATGCGAAATTAGTTAGATCTAGATGTATTAGGTAGATATATAGGCTACACTTCACATGACATAAATGGACAGGGTTGAGGCTATGTTCATTGCATAGGCCACTTTTTTTTTAAATCAGAGCTTTTGTTGTCTGATGAACAAAATAATCAGAGGTGAATGTGAAACAAAATTCAAGAAAAAGTTAAACTGGCCTTAATTATGAGTATATGGCCCAAAATGAAAATCAGATTGACATTGTGCAGCAAACTGCACAGGTCACATTCAACCACCATCAGTTTAATCACCTATAATCTAGATGAAATCCTCCAAAACAGTTCCCTTAAAAACAGAGAACATGATGGTAGGCTTTTATGTAATGTTGCCGCTGCGTGCTGCTGCCAGTGGCCCTGCGTTATCAGCTCCTAAACTAGGAAAAACAATTTGCAGCCTTCACATGAAATCACTTTGTGTTCTCAATAGTACATTGTCTGTAACATTATCCAAGCTGAGGAAGGGACTGTACAGTAGAAATAGCAGCAGAATTCAACGCAGCGTTTCTGTTTCCCGGAACTGTCGATAAAGTGATTTACCCTCAAAACCTGCAGTAATAAAGTTTAATGCTGTCGTTTCAATTCCGTGCACGCTGAGAGGAGAGGTTTCAAAGGTCTTAATGGGAGGTGAGATGTGCTGTTAGGATCAAAGGCTGGACAACCCAATGGTGATATAGTTCCGTGCACTCAGAGTGTATTTGATGAAAGCAGGGAAACTGAGAGTGTCGCTGACTGTGTGACCTTCTGCTCTCAGGCTCAGTCGCACAGCAGGCGAGGGACTAAGCAGGTCCGACGCAGCACCACCCTGCCCCAGCAAAAACTGACCATGGGCAGGACTGAGATTAGAGGATGCAAGAGCCTGCAAAAACTTGCAAACACTGGAAGAACTAGAAAGCAGGTATCAGGAATGCATCTTTCATGCAGGACAATCTACACTCAATCTCACCAAAACAGCAGACACAAGAGGTATATAAGGTCTGCAGATCAGCCTGTGTTTGTGTCCATAACACAACAAAATTTGCCCTCTCAACAAGCTAAAGAGAAGATTTCCTCTTTCAAAGCCTAAAATCATTAAAGTGGAATTTAAAAATTGAGTCAAAAGCTTTATGTGTGCACTGAATTGGGTATTTAAATTCTAATTGAATGTTAAATTACCCGTCAAGTCTAAAAAACCCTATGTTAGTGTACTTACCAAAACACTGCACAGCATGCAGCCTAGAGTAAGACACGCTTTTCCAACCTGACTAGATGGATTATCACGGCCAACTCCCTCTCATCCTGATTAAATGGAGATGCACAGGGCACTTCTAAATCAACCCCTGTCAGATCACAGCAGCCTTTTTCACTTAATTATATCTATTTAAATGGGGAAGAGATGGGATGAGAGAAATCCTAGAAATGTCTTCAGCATCGCCACAAGTCTCCGGCCAGTATGTCTTTTGGCTCTTGGAAACGGGTAATTGACATAGCTGGGGGATTAGTCCAGGGGCTGCAGTCGTTCACGGCTGAAGAACAGCTCCCTGTCAGGAATGTGAGCTCAGCTTCTAGCGGATCCGCACGATCAGGATCTCATAACACTTCATAACACCATCTACAGAGGACAAACACAAGTTCGCCTTCCTCTCCTCATTTCCAGAATCTCTGGAAGTCTGCTTTCTCATCAATAATCACCTTACACACAAGTTAAAAATGCTTTTCTTTCTTCTATTATGTAACATTTCAGAGATGCCATCGAACAATTGAGTACCCTGTCTTGCACAGGTTTTTTCAATAAAAATGAACTTTTCTATATATGACTCTTGTTTACACGCAGAGGATAACACCCCTATGAGAACACACAGCTGACCTCTGGCAATTTGGGCAGCACACAACGGTTCACACAGACTGTTTGTCCAAAACCCTGATTACTAGCCTTGCTCTGGGACGCAGGAGGAGGAACCAACTGAACAGCCCTACATTTCCATTGTCTTTCCAAACAGGCTAATGGTGGTGGCAGTGGCCTGAGGAGGAAGGAATTGTGTGGACCTTTCTAAGGACAGGTCAGAAAAACCTTTGTCCAGCAGCTCCAAAGCTCTAGCACTATTATACCTAAACAGCTACAAATGCTCAATGTGAGGGTAGTGCTGCCCTCAGCGGTACTTAACGCCGAGTGGGATGGAGTGGGCAGCGCTGGGTAGAACAAAAAAAAATAAACTGTTCTTTCAGAAATATTCAGTGCTATAAAAAGCAGTGAATGGCTCAGATACGTGGGTTATGAAACATCTCATGCAGGAAAATAAACGGAATATTAGGTAATCAGGGTAAAGAGAAGACTCTCACGATCACGAACCTCACTTTAAATACAGAGCTCTACTCCCTGATTTCAATTTACCACCGGATGGCCGGATGAAACTTAATGCAATGGCGAAACCAAAGCAAAGCCTGCCATGTTTCAGTCAGTGATGTGAAAAGTAGCTTCTAAAGTACATTGGGAATCACAGCAGGGGTGCAGCAAGCTGCCTCTTCCTTTTCTATTGAGCTTGGCCTCCTGCTAAGCATAGGTAGCACAATATGTGAGACCTCATAGATACGTTTTATGGTTTCAGCCGAAGAGCGGCATCGAAACAAAAAAGACCTCCGGTTTGGTCTAATCTGTGTAAAGTTACAGAAGAAATAGGAAGTGGAAAAACACGTTTCCCCAAACCTAAAAATAAGCCCTGGAGGATGGGACTCATGTCTAGGCTCTCCATTCAGTCTTTCAAGCTCCATGTCTTGGAAAACAAGGAGAATCCAACAATGTAAGACCATGAAATTTGGTCAGAAACTCTCAGTAAGCCTCATGCAGGTCACTACACGCTGGCAGCCGACACAGTGTTTGTTGTGGCAGACAGAAATATCATTAAATAGATAATGAAATCTCAGAAAGGGGGCCTCGTTTCATATTCAAGGTAAATGTGCTACATGCCTGTAGGGGTTGCGCACTCACACCACTTGAGCTAGCGAGTGGAAGAGAAGCTTCATTCAGAGAGTCAGCGAGCCGGCTGGCGATTCGCTGTGCCTGCACAAGACAGCACCGAGCGGCAGGATTACACAGACACAACGCTGGATCTAAATGCTTTGCACCACTCATTAGCGATGAAACCACACAAGCCTTAAACAAGGATAATCTCTCTTTTTTTCACCCCGCCTGCAAAAGGAACAAGAAAACAAAAACATTACCATAATTACAAGGCTTTGCGTTCCATCACGCCTATCCTGCCTCGCTGCTGAACTCATTTTGCTTTGAACAGCTACCACAAAAATGCTCAGATTCACTTTTCAGACAAGGAGCACGGGGGTTCACGCTTGAATGCCTATTTTAAATGTGTTTCAATGACTCCTTTCACTGTGAGGTGAGTGGGCTCAAATGATAGGAGGAGATCCGCACTCCTGCTTTGTGCAGCCTCGTCTCTATTCTCTCTGCAGGCAATAAGCAGTGGATATGGAGAACTGCAGGCTCCAGGTCTGAGTCTCCAATGCAGATGACCGAGGTCCTCTCCAGGCAATGTGGAAAATAAATACATGTGGTCAAATGCGCTCCATCATACCGTTCATAATCCGTCACACAATTGAAAGATTAATGATGACTGTCAGCACAATGGTGACACAGGCAGTTTCCTGAGCAATGTCCAGTCTCAGAAACAAAAAGAAAGATACTAAACTGTCACAAAGGAGGTACTCCTGATGTCTTCGGTACCCTTAGGTAAGGAACATAATTACACAATGTGAAATTGCATGTTATCTGAAATTATATGTATTTTTTGTTGCACTGACCCCACCCTGTCATGACTCCAGACTTCACAATGTTAAGATGAAAATATACCTTGGAAGCTCTACAACAAAAGAAAGATGCCCTTTTAAACTCTATAATTGGGCCTTAACACCCACTGTTGTACCTTTGAGGGTACATTACATTATTTTGTACTGTGAAGTACCTGTTTCCTGACAGTGCCTCTGTGCTGGAGGGCCTGCTATACACACTCACTTGACATCTGCAGTGGGATTCTCACATACAGCCTGTGCAAAAAAGTTTAAACTAGGTCACACACTTTATCCTTCCCTGTGACACTTCATACCTACCACTTACCAACCTGGAGATCATAGTGGTACACGCAACCTCCCTTTTCTCTCTCTCCCGAGAACGTATATCTGCCTGAAACTAGATCATTTCCTTAAATGAGGACAAACAACGTCAATTATGCAAATCAGCACTCTTTTATAGCACATCTGTGGGGTTTTGTTTTTTACTGTGGCCATCTTCACAATCTAGCTAAATTATTGCAACACCAATCGCATACATTACCCATGCATGTGAGCGCAGAGCACAATGAACTAGAACAGTATCAAAATATACCCCACATTTGTCTTCTTGCATATGGTATGTGTGTGTTTCCTTAGGGCACAGATTGTATGGTTTCAGGCATTTTATACTATGCAGCATAGAATTATAAACATGTGCATTTCTGTCCATTTCGATCCGTGTGTATAGCTCCTTGAGTGTGTTGAGAATCTTCAGCTTACTAAATGTGAGTGAATCTGAGTTAGTTTCATGGCAGGTGCTTTGCTTCTACACAAAATGCACCTTTCTCTGTATGCCCACATAGATTAAAATGCCGTTTGTCTACATAGAGCTGCAAAATGACAGACATTCCGGAATCTGCATTCAGATTACAGGTACACCAGAGTTTCAGAGCAACCCATACACACATTGAACGTGTCCAAAATTACAGTCCAAACTAAAGTAAGATATTCCAATTTGACCCTTTTAGGTTGACATGTTAAGTTTGCTCTGCAAATCCGAGAAATATATCAGAAATACTCCCTGATGGGTTTTGCTACCCTAGATTGAGACCTGCACCTATTTTTACATGTCCTACTTTAAGAAAAATGGTTCAGCTTACACAGACAGTGAAAGTCAAGCACAGAAAAATTATTTTTCTAAAAGGGTGCAAGTTTGAAAAACCCGTAGCGATTTAGCATACAGTCTGACAGAACTGAGACACACAGTGCTTTTCTATCCTCAGTTTACACTGTCTGTGGAAAGCATTCTTGAGAGCAGCAAAAATAAACCACACACACACACACACACACACACACACACACACACACACTTCTAAGGCACCTTGGCTGGCATAATTTTCAGGGACATTATAGGCTTCAACAACAGAACCCCATTAGCACTCCAAACTAAACCCCCTGCAGTGGGGAAGAACAGTTTTAGGCATATCAGTGGGAACATCACAGAAATTATTCTTGCCCTACATGCAATGACATAAGAGGGCTTTTGTTAAATGAATATTACAAATACATCCTAATTATAATATATCATTTCAATGCTCCACACTGACCAAAACTCTTCTATCTCAGCATGATACATTGCATCTGAGCCACTGAGACATCCTGCAGCTAAAGGCTAAGGAACAGGGGCCTCCGAATGGCTGCAGTCTAAAATGATCCACTTTGTGACTGGCACAACGGAGGAAACAAAGAAGACACTGTGACACACACACACTCACACTCACACTCACACGGCCAGCTGTCCCCTGCCCCTCCCTTATCCCAGCTGTGTTTATTACACACTCTTTTCTCCACTCTTGGGCAAGCTCCCGAGGTCCAGGCCCTAAACACTGACTGAACATGGGTAAGACCCATCTTCACCGGTCAAAGCGTTGCCAGGGGGAAGGCCCCCATGCCCATCCAGCCTATGAGGGCTACACAATGCCAGACTGCAGTTTGTACATGCCCACACAGCCGCTTTTCATCTCCCGTCCTCAGCCTCACCCATTCATTGAGGTTTGCTATGGGCTGTTATTTTTTATGGTAGTCAAGCTCACACTGCTGAGGGAGGTCCTTAATTTGGGGATGCAGGCTTTGATGTGCCTGCTGTATATCTATTTTAGGCCATGAACATGGGCATGGTGACCTACAACTGCATCATTTTCTTCCCTTTCACTGGTTAATTGCAGCTTGCGCTTATTTTTCCTATACAAGGCTGAAAAAACAAACCGTAAAGAAAAAGGCCAGTACAGAAGGACCCTCTTTAAGCATGTAAACTCTTATTATCTAGTCGTTCAAATTACACCTAGTAATAAAGTGCGCTTTGGAGAGAGCAGTACTCTAATTGACATGATACTCTTGTCCTCTTGAATGTCATTCTGATAGAATCAGTCATTTAAGGGGAAGGAAAATGACACTCTGAAAATGATACACTAATGGAAAAACGGAATTGTTGTTAAAGGAGGAAATGGCTTAGGGTGCAGTGCAGGCTGTAACAGGAAGCTGCTCACCTGACTCTGTTCTCAGACATTTCCTCCATGCTGAGGACGGATGTAAGCTGTTTCTTTTTTTTTTTTTTTTTTTGAAATACAGTCTCATTCTCTGGTTCTTTGTTGTTAGCCATGGCTTACCAGGACAGCAGTGTATGACTTAGGTCCTGGATCAGGAAGCAAAGCGCTGAGGCCAGAAAGAAAGGAGTTCCAGACAGATGAGCTAAGAGAAAGAAACCCAGCTTAGATTGTAGAGCCCCATGAATCTGAGCATTGGCCTGGTGTTGGCCCAGCTTTGGGCCAGCACACTGCTGTTTGTTTGCAGACACAGTGTTGAGAGAGGGCAGACTGTGGGACAGAGTTTGCAGCAGGTGGCCAACAGACAGATGCCTCGCCTGGCAGGGTACCGGCAACCAGAGGGAGAGACAGAGACGGTGCACAATCAAACAGAGCAGCGGGGAAAGCAAGGTAGTAGAAAAGAAAACCACCTGAAGTGCATTCCAACTGGAGCAATAGGTCAGGTCAAGCATGTCTGGAGTAGAAGCGTGGCATACGGGCATTCCAGAGGCTCACATACCAACAAAGAAAGAAAACAGATTCACAGTCAGTCGCACAGTTGTTCGACTTGTTTAAATTCCAGGCCCCACAGAGGGAAACTGAACTGCCAAAAAGGGTATAAAGCTCGACATGCTAACTATGGTATGCTTCAAAACAAGTCAAATATCAACATGAGCTGATTACATTATGAGGCTATAACAAATTGTTCAGTGCATCACGAAAGCTGAAATTTCACAATATACTAAAAATACTGTGACTGGCCACAGATATGTTATATAGACATACACTACTGGTCAAAACCCCCAATTTTTCATTCAGCAAAACGTTATTCTCAACTATGTTGCAGAAGCTCGCATAAGTGCGGCACTAATTGCTTTCACTCTTCTGTCCTGGTAATCCTAAAGCAGCTCTGGGGGTTTAAGTCTGGAGACTTCTGGCCACTCCATGTTTTCCAGCTTACCATCTTGTTCTGTTTTCTGAGTTAGTTCAAGCAGAGCCTGGATTGGTGGTTTATCATTATCTTGCTGTAGGACCAAACCAACCAGCTCCCACTTCAGGGTAACCTCACCATTTTTAAACCTCTCGCAGTTCAGCACTGACTCTGGTATCATTTCATGCTATTCATTGGACTTTGAATTTCAATAAAAAATAAAAAACAAAAGTAAAACTTGAAACACTGTTTTTTTAAAACTATTTACTGGTACATATTCAGTAGTTTATACATTCAATAAGAAACCAAGTTTTTTTGTTAGAGATACAAACACACACAAACACACACTTATGAAAACAGCATTTTGGCCTTAAAAAATAAGCACATGCCTTATGGAATGTTATTGTTTGAATGAACAAAGTCTAACATAGAAATGTGTATGCATCAATTTATACACTCGAGTCCCTGTGCTTGTCTCCTCACTCTTTTTGGGCTTTGCACTTTTATCGGGACTGCGGTGCTGTCAGAGCTACATTGAGCTACAACAGCAATTGTTAGAAGTCAGCAGTGCATCAACACTTTGGTTATGCATCCCTGATCTAGAGCTCAGGAGATCTGAATGGGTGAGATATTCATCGCTGAGCTGCTGTCAAATACCAGGAAAGGGTTCATCTGAGGCATCTTGGCACCAGATCTCATATTCAGCACTTTGTTTTTGTGCCTCATGGTTGACTTATTTTATGAGTCTATGATGTTGAGCGAAAAATAACTGTCACTGAGACCATGCTCTATGCCAGCTGTAGCGCCAAGCTGCCCAACTTAATCAGTGGTGCTGAAAACCGAACTTGGCTGAAGGTGACCACGGGTGCATTTTAATCAGCTGGGCTCAGTGCTCAATAGTGCCACCAAATTGGGTCAATCCAATGGGGAAATCCATGTCAGCAGTGAACTGGTGGTGCACAACATGGACAGTGAGAGAGACTGCAAGGGAATCACCATGCAATGGACAGTACGTAGTCCTATTTGTGACTTACAACCCACAATATGCCAGCAAATGCACTTACTTGCACATTTAGTGATCAAAAATATTTTAAAACATCACCACTGGGAAATGTAAGCTGTCTGCTTGGAGATCTACTGCAGCAACTGTTAATCTCTGCATTTTTCTTAATCTCATTGTAAAAATGGCACAGATAATCTGTGCCAGGGCTCAATCAAGTGTCCATGTCAAAACTGCATATATCAGAATCTCACTGCTCTCATACAAGCAAGCATTTACAGTCAAGGTCAGTCAGGACCTCAGGAACAATGCAACAAAATCATCACCCGTGATACTGTAGCAGATACTGCACTGATTTTCACACAAAAGCTCAGTGGGATCTCAGAGAAAAAAAAAACAAAATCATTTTTCATGACTTTCCCAGTTATGAACTCAAGTGAGTCTCAAAAAGGAAGTTCTAAATGCAAATGTCAGGCACGCCCAAAACAAACATTTCTACTGGGGTTAAGCCCAATTAGATCTAATGACCCTCAATTCGTCAACAAGAAAATTCAACTAAAAAAAAGGGGGCAATTCTGGCCTCTTGAAAACAAACAGTCTGATAACTGCTGTGGATAATGCAATATCCGGCCTGAGCTGGAAATAAAAGAATGTGAGAATCAAAGCAAAGGGAATTAAGGAATCCTTGGAAGGCATAGCAAAGGGAGCTGTTTTGTTTAGAAGTCAAAGGAAAGGCACTTAAAGCTTAAATACAGGTCAAAGCAAGCAAAGTTAAAGCTTTCTCAGGAGCCAAAGCATGGCACAGCGCTGCCAAAACAACCTAGACCTTTACTTCCACTTCATCTCCCCAGTCATCCATATGTGCTGTTCTCCTAGATTTACGGCTTTGGTAGGATGGGACCTGCACTACACAAAGGTTCTCTTTCTTCCTCTCAATCCATTATTCTTGCTCTGTTTCTCTCTGTTTTTGGACAGGCCTGTCTGTCACACAGCAATACTCCTGTGAAACAGAATCCAATGAATGGCTGCCCCTTCACAAAAAATAAAACCAAAACACATGGCAAGTCTCTGTACATACACTAAATATCATATGAAGATCTGAGGAAAACGGATCAAGATCTAAGCTTTTAGAGCTGTACTTTAAATCCATATGGCCCATAGAGTGGTTATCAGAAGCACTACTTAGATTTATGAGGAGTTGCAATTGAGCTCTTAACTCATTAGTTTTATCGCCATGAGCTGCAGGCTCTTTTAACGGCAGTGCCAGAGCAGGAGACGTGGCGAAGAGGAGAAAAGAGAGAACTGGTCGCCACAGGGACACTGCTGAATATTCTGGCCTGAGGTTTAAGCCAGGAGCCCCCACATCTGACAACTATCAGAGAGGGAAACTTTTTACAGAGGCCATGGCTGCATACGATCAAGTCCAGCCACACAGACCTTGAGCATACAACTCCAGCAGCCTGAGGCACTACTTTGTGGTGAGACTCTATACAAAAGCCTGTCTATGTCCAGGCAGAGGCTGGCAGCAGTAGACAAAGCCAGTAGACAAGCAATCCAGAAAAGCAGCATGATGGTGTGTTTCTTGGTTACTACCAGGTGCGCAGGGGACAAGATGCAGAGGGGAAGTCCCAATTAGAGAGCAGATAAGACCCCAAATTACCTCCAGTCCAGTGCAGTGGTAACGGAAGGCCACCCCAGCAGAAAATAGGGCATCTGGCATGAGGCAATGTCTATAAAAAATATCAAAGCAAAATGGTCTAATTCGAGCTTTACATTGGCCCAGTTTTGGTGTCAGCAGGGTTTAGTTCATTAATCATTCCCGAAAATTAGACAAGATGCTGAGGTTTTTGTAAGTAAAGAAGCTCAGATATCAAGGAAAGGAAATAAAGGAAGGAAAAACATTTTTAGGAGGCAATTTTTGTCCTCACTGACTACAATTCAGGGCAATTCCAGTTTCCACAGTTGAAGAAAATAGCAATACAGTACTTTTACAACAAATTAACATTAATCTTAATCAGAACCAAGTTAAACAGTAACCGTTATAATAGTATAAATGGTTGTACTTGCGTACAATTAAAAACAGTAGAATTATTTTGAAGAATTATATTTTGTCTATTGTGTGTTGAATATGGTGGCGTTAACATGTTTCCTCCGGGTTTATTTCTTATAGTGACACATAGAAACAACACTGTATTTTAATAGCAGTAAATCTCCTTATATTTTTGTGCATCACTGCCAGCACTGTGACTCTTGACACCTCAATTTGCACCTGCCTTCTTCTGTAATTAATCTAAGACCAGAGGCACTAATTACATGCATGACAACTTTCATCACAACTGGGAAGCAAATTAATAGAACCCTTTAAACTATGGCCGCTGGAGGAGGGGTGTTGATCTACCTGCAGCCTGATACTGTCGACATGCCCCAGAGAAACTTGTAAGCATCTGTAGCCAAAAAATAATAAAAAAGACCAGCAATATAAGATTTTTTTTG
>JBBMFX010000134.1:12903357-12914429 GCA_037832545.1 Rhabdalestes septentrionalis
CCCCCTCTCTCCCCCCCCCCCCCCGCCCCCCTCAACACGGTTCTATTTGGATTGCTATCAAGAAGAGATAAGACAGGCCAGGGAGGAAACTATCAGCAGAAGAGCAATTTACAAAGCAACAACTCCCTTCCAGTAAAGAGTCTGGATATGAGCTGGGGTGGCACTAAAAAGTGAGATGTGAGAGAAATCACAGACAGCTCCGAAACTGCTCATAAACTAGCGGTAGAAGGTGAGAGACCGAGGAAAGGCATGGGGGAAATTTACACACACTACATGTGCAAAAAATTTAAATTACCTACTCCTTGCAGTTTGGACAATATACTATGAACTTCAACACTCTTTTGGGGAAAAAAACAATCTCTGCTACTGGCTTCAACAAACCTAAACTCCTCCACAGCTCAAAAGCTGAACTTGATCGTAGAAAAAGCCCACATCATCCGCGGCTTTTCTCTACCACGTGCTCAGTGTTTATTAACTTCAGAACAGTTCAACACAGACAAAATCATCTTAATATGACAAACGCACCAAATGCGCATGTGTATGAAGCGTGTGTACAAGCGTAAAGTGTCCATTTGTCATGCATGAATACACCACAGCACACAGTGTGAAAAGCACAAAATTCTTACTCTGCATTTAAGCCATTCACCCATGTGAAGCAGCGGGCAGGCAGGAACACAATGCCCAGGGAGCAATGTATAGGGATCTAAAGGTTACTTCAGTGGTGCCACAGGCAGTCCTTGGTTTCGAACCCATACGCTTCTGATCACAGGGCAACACTAACCACTAGAGCACCAGCTGGCCCAAATGTTAAATGACGCTCAATATAGCAACCAGTGTATGTATCTCATGTCCTAATCACTGTCATTATATGTCTCCATAATAACATCAAATATAGGACTGGACACCACACGTTAGTCACACATGAATGTGACAATCTACCACTATTACAACTATGACTGAAGCCATCCATTAAGCTTCCACTACACCATGATGTAATGCGGTTGGACGCACAAAGATGTGTGTAATATGTGTGTTTCTGGGATGCTCTACATAAACATGCCTCTCTCGGCCAGCAGAGCATGGATAAGGGAACGGCACTGATGTCACCATAGCCTCTAGCCCAACAAGTGACTCAACTATTTGAGGATGAAAGAAAGAGACCGCCTCTGCTAAGAGACAGAGTCTTGTCTTATGTCCGCAAGCCATTATCTCATACAATGGAGAAAAATGGAGGCTTGCTTGAAGTCAAAGTGAGACAACACAATGTAGGACACGCTGAACTTGTGGTAGGAGATCATTTATGTACTTTTCTATCAGAAGAAATATGGGCAGGAATAAAGACCACTACCAACACTAAGATACCCCCACCGGTCTTATACTTCCACACACTAATGAGAAACACTTATAAAGATTGAAGCAGCTCCCATTCAAACCAGCAGGCACTTTTATAAGCATTTCTGAGTAACCGCTTTGTGACCAAGTGTGAGTCTGAACCTCTCCATTCACTCAGAGACACACGAAATACTGACAAAGCAAAACACGATTTCTTCTACATCACTGTTAACTTCCACTTTAGAGCACTATTCGCGGACACTACATCATATCTCTGAAGAGATCACGCAGCCTGACACACACACATTTAAAGTTCGCCAGTGAGAGAGACCTCTGCACTTCATCCCACCCTCCCTTCCTCGCCATCTCTCGTGTTGTGTCCACTCGTACCACCAGAGGAAGGGGTGCTGCACCGGCCAGCTGTCCCCAACTCCTCACCCCTCGCCTGGAGAACTAACACAGACCCTCCGCCTGGAAAACTAACAGACTCTCCGAGCAGAATTCACTAACCTGAAGCGGCGAGGCTCCTCCAGAGTGCTGCTGTTCGGAGTTATGAGCCGTAGCGGCGCGCTCTCAGTCTCTTTCTGTGTTTCTGTGTCTGTGTTTCTATGTTTCTCCCAACACAGCCAGTGCTGCCGTTCACTTCCTCCTCCTCCTGCTGCTGCTTGGTCCCTACGCTCGGAACGAGGAGTAGCACGGACCAATCAGTGCACAGAAACCCTGCTCACTGGTCACGCCCACCCACTCTGAATATCACTGAAGCCAGGCTCAGCTACACATCATCATCCTTTAACACCTCAACAGATTACCAACTACACACCTACAAAATTACACACTTTCCTCCCATATAAACAGCCAAACATCCTCCTCCCATCTACACAACTGCACAATTACACAACCATACATCATCTTCACATCCCCACAACTAAGCAATTGCACTTCATCACCCAATCTACACTGCTACAAAATTACACAATTTCACACCCTCCTATCAACTATACAACTGCACAATTACACAACCACACATCAACCTTCGATCCTCAGAACTGCACAATTACAAGTCATCCTACCATCTCCACAAATGCACAATTACACAACCACACATCATCTTCTCCTCCACATAAATATGAAACAATGCAAGTACACAACTGCACACATCCTCTTATCTTCACTGTTACAAAACACAATCACACAACTATACATCATCTTTGTTAGTGCCATCTCCACAACAACAGTAACACACTATCGTATATCTCTATAGCTACAAAACTATGCATCATCTACCCATCTACACAACCACACATTTAAAGAATTACAAAACCACACACAGTTGTGTGTAGACACATTATCCTCCCAGCTCCATAACAACACATCAGGCTACAAAAATATGTATCAGCTCATTTTAAGGCACCTGCATATTTACACAACTACTATGCCCATATTACACACCCTGTTTCATGTATCCAGACTAAATGTTAAAACTAACTGCCTAATACTGTGTAGGTCCTACTTGTGCTGCCAAAACAGCTCTAATCCATCATGTCATGAACTCTACAAGACTTCTGAAGGTGTGCTGTGGTATTTGGAGCCCATACGTTAGTAGCAGACCCTTCACGCTCTGTAAGTTGTGAGGTGGAATCTTCATGGATAAGGCTAGGTTGTCCAGGAAAACACACACATCCTAAATCAAATAGAGATCTGGGAAATTTGGAGAATAAAATTTAACACCTTGAATTCTTTGTAATATTTCTCAAATCTGATTTTTTTTTTTTTTGCAGTGTGGCGGGATTATCTTGCTGAAAGATGTCACTGCCATCAGTGAACACTGGTATTAATATGGGATGTAGTTGTTCTGCAACAAGGTAGGTGGTACATGTGAAAGTAACATTCTGATGAATTTCAGGACCCATTTTTCTTAGCGGAAGATTGCACAGAGCATTAGACTGTTTCTGCATAGTTGTTTTCTTTTCGTAGCCCATGCTGTTGCCATCTCCCCTCCTATCCAGGCAAGTTATGCACACACACCCAGCTGACTACAAGATGTATGAGAAAACATGATTCATCAGACCAGGCCAACTTTTTCATTAATTCATGTTCCATTTCTGATGCTCGCATGTCCATTGTAGGCACTATGTGCTGCAGATAGGGGTCAGCTTGGGTCCTCAGACCTGTTTGTGGCTTTTGACACCTTTTTATTAAACTCAGCATGACCTTTTTTCAGCATTTTGTGCAACAATAGCTTCTCTGTGAGATTGGACCAAATTGGCTAGTCTTCGCTCCCCATGCCCGTCAGTGTGTTGATGACCCAATCGCCAGTTCCCTGGTTATGCTTTCACGGAGCTCTTGCGAAAGGCACTGACCACTGCGTATCAGGAACACCTCACAAGATCAGCTGTTTTGGAGATTATTCAGCCATCACATTTTCACTGCAAAATGAAACCTTAACCAATACCATTGATTTATTAAAAACAGAGACCTCCTTCATTTCACTGTTCTTTCTGTCTATTGCTCGTTCTGTCTGTCCATCCCTCTCTACTCGTTTTTAAAAATGGCCTCCTCTGCAAAATACTTTTAAGTTTTTAAAGTGTTGCTTGTCCCTGTGCCAATCATTCCTAACAAACTTAAACCCCAGCCTTTCTAACACAAGTGATTCAATAAGGAGTGTCTGGTCTTACTCTGGCTGAGGAACACAGGGGTAGGTGCCAGTTGAGTAGACTCATCTGGGAGATTGATGTCTGCAGTCAGATAAAAGAGCTGCGCACACACACAAGGCTCTAATGCTGCTGATTTATCTAACGCCTAAGGCCAAATCGCCACAGAGCCCGAGCACTACCATGGAAAGAATAAGGGAAAGCAGAGGAACCACAGGAGACCCAAACACCATCATTGAAAGATACACACACACTTCAGGTCAGCGATAACACAAAGTCAACAAATGATTCTAAATTCAAATAAAAATATGCCCCCAGGTCTAAGTTAAATAGGCTGCTGATCATATCCAGGGTCTCTGCTGACTTTCCTTTTTTGCATAAAGTTCATAAGTATTTAATAGCATCTAATTAAAGGCAGAGCACAGTCAACATTCCCTTTTATTGAGTACGGAGCATAACACAGCTTAAAACGGTGCAAACGCCATATTCCTGAGATTCAAGGTCAAATTTATTTTTGTTCTCCTTTCATCTCTGAAAACAAGAGGTCAATTCTCAAAACACCAATTGCTACGGAGGGGATTATGTTATAATGACATTCAGAACCCTGAGTTTATGGAAGTCACTAATGAAGCAGGTGAAATTCTGGATTTCTAGAGAACAGGGGAATAAATCAGCGAGTCGGCATTGTGATAATCCTTTACCCAATAACCGCATAAGCAAATGAAACACGGAAAATGTGTTTATTAAAGCCACTTCAAATGAAAGGATATACAGAAGTATAAGAATACACTGGAGTTTTCTTCTGTTGGTCAATGCATGGAAGCATATTACTACTAAAAGTTCTACCATCATCATCCTAATAACTTTCATAAACATGCAGAGCCGGTACATGTAATCCCAGTCATGCAGAGCCACACACGTAATGCCAGTCTTAGACCAGTTCGCAGCACCAAAAGTGAATTTCTGCAGTCTAAACTTGGGCATAATCTTGACCAGGTAAACCGAAGTAAATAACATTCAGAAAGAACTCAAATGCAACACTTTTACAAAATAAAGGCAACATTCAAAACTTATCCATTCAGTACAGATTTCTTCTTCAGACAACAGACAGTCTTGAGCCTGAGGCATATACATGCTAATCTGTTCCAGCTATAAATGAGCTGATGGAGATATCACATAAGCAGACCATCTCTGTTGACAGGGGGAATGAAATGCCTGTTATGCATTATTAAGGAGCACCCAGCAGGCTGGAGGGGGAGGGTGGAGGCAATGCAGAGGTCTAGCAGAGGTCTCTATAGACTTTATAGCACTACGGCTGCTTTTATAAACACCTTCACTCATTTCCGCATGCAGATTCTGATACCAGCATCCTCAGTCAGAGCCATCATCACTACCCTTCGACTTGTGCTTCTTCTTTTTCTTGTGTTTCTTCTTCTTTTCCTTTTTCTTCTTCTCTTTTTTCTTTTTCTTCTTGTGGGCATGTTCAGAGGAGGACGAACTTGACGTGGTGTCTGAGTCGGACGTAGTGTCCTGCAGGAGTTGCCTCAGCTGCTGGATCCTGTAGAGAAGAGGGAAGAGACAATGGAAGGATCAATGCAAACTGTGTGTGTGTGCAAAGATTACTTTGTTCTGCAAAAGTGGCAAAGATAAGCTGACAAAGTCGATTAGTAGTCCTGATTAGGAGAAAATGCCTAATCTATGATATTTACTCATTTAGACATTACATGACATTTATTTGGCAGACGCTTTTATTTACAGTCGTTTTATTTAAAAACGACTCACAATTTCAGAAACACTCGACGTTCAGGAGAGTAGGAGAACCTTCTAGAGCAAGGTAGGGCGGTGGTCCAGCATGTTTTGGTGATTTCCCTGCTCAGAAACACCTGGTTCACCTCACACTTCATTGTCAGGTTTAGTATTTGAGGAGAAGCACCATATAGTGCTGACACCGGCCCTCCAAAACTGGAGCCTGACCCCCCTGTTCTAAAGCACCCTAAGTGCTAAATCTAGTAGGAAGTAGTGCTTTTTCAGACAGAGGGCTAGGATAGACAGTGAATAGATGAGTCTTCAGGAGGTTCTAGACAGACTGCTACATCTATGGGAAGCGTTGGGGGCAGTGTGACAGTTATTATTTTGAACAATGAAAGAAAAATTGTTGGAAATTTTACTGAGGGGCTGCTCTCATAAGGCTACCCAACACCTGCACACACCTGTATTCAGGCATCATGAGGTTTAGTTTTTGCCACTGACATTTTATTTGAAAATGAGAAGGTGTCCTGACTTCTGCGGACTTGTAAACAGTACCGCCAGCAACAGAAACAATGGGGAAAATGTGATTTGTTTCAGATGAGGCTGATTCATCCCAGCCCCTGTGAAATGGGCTGACATATTACATGTAACGAATGAAACGCCCCTTGGACTGGTCTACATTGGGCTTATTTATTTTTTACCAACAAAACACAAAACTGCAGTCTGCCGTAAGTATGAAAGATCAAGTTAGACTGACAGAACGACTCTCCGGGGAAACACTGCCAATCACAGCCAATTCATCAGAGTCAGAGAGTGTAACTGTAATGTCTTTAAAATAACTAACATTATGTGCATGAGGAAAACGCAACTCATTTGAGGTACGAAATGATTCAGAGTTAGGATATGTGCATATAAGGCTGTGTAATATAGTTTAATAGAGTTTATTGTCTCTACCATTATCTACTGCTTACATTCTCCTAGGCAAATGGACTAATTAATGTGATGCTAACATGCCATCTAATCTTAAGGCTAGCCAGTGGCATTTAACTTGCTAGATAGCATTTAACTTGCTAGCAAGTGAAAGTGTGAGATACTCTTTGCATCTGGGTTCTCTCTTTCACCATTGCTTTTGCCTATCTTAGTATTGTTGTCTCTTTCATAACCACCACTATTTTTGTTATAGAAGATAAATTGAATGTTCAAAAGCCATAAAGGAAAAGACAGAAGAGGAGTCCAATTTTAAATCAAAACCTGTTGTAATGGGACGAATTTATACTTAACTTGTTACCAGGTTTAAGGTTGGCAACTCTTAAGTAAGCTATATTTTGTTAAAGTTAAGAATTCAGTTTGTTACTGTGACACCACACTACATTAAAACCTGATCTAACTTACATATTGTTGATGTAAAGGAAATGCAGGATGTTTGTGATTTTCAACACATTTTTTTAAATTTGTACATTGCTGGTTTACAGAGTCCTTTAGTGATGATATAAGGAGCCTTTCAGATGTGACGCTACAGCGCATCACTCATCATACAGCAAGTTTTTCTTTGTCCGCTCTGATATCATTTCACCTTGACTTGTTGGAATAAACTTCCATTAATGTCTACCAAAGTTTTATGTCAGTTGTCAGGTGTTCTGAAGTCTTTTGAAAGATGCTCTTTAGCAACATGCTAGTGAGCCTTTTTCTTGCAATAATGCTACTAAATATGAAACATAAACATGTCACATTAAATTTTCTGATAAGCTAACTTCTAGTCTGTGATAAATTCTGTCATGCTTTGAAATAAGACTTCCATCGGCTGGACATGCATATGCTTGCAAACTGCAACAGGCTTCAAAACATGCTGTCTTCAAACTCGATTAAGAATTTATCAGTCTGTTCTTCAGCCTTGTTCTTCAGAGAGTCCACATCCTCTCCAAGAGGCCCGTATCCCTGGGAACCGCACAGCGGCAAGCTCCTGCTCACACACAGCCTCACTTCCCATTGATTTGTTTCTCTTCATGCTGAGATGGTTGCATCAGTTCCAAAGCTCCTCAAATCTGCTTTTCAACTCAGGGTTTTAACAACACTTTTCTTGGTTTCTGACATTTTGCTGAAAATTGTCAATAACACAAGAAAACATCGTATCTCTGAACAACATTTCTAGGAAAGAGAAAGAATTGGCTTTTCACATTGCTTGCGCTTAATGAGTACCACATTAGAGAGACAGGAGTTGATAGTTAGATCATTCAATTGCAAAATGCCCAGAAGGCAAAAATGAAACATAAAAATGATACTGAAACCACTCAGCCAGCCAGGAACTACTCAGAGTGTAAAGTAATTCTCCCCTACTGAAAATCTGTGTCCATACAGGAACTAAATATGGGACTAAGTCAACTCCACAGGCTGAGGAAAGTATGCTTCTCTCCCAATAATACGTAATTACGCCCTAGTAGCAGCAGCATCATCACATAGCTCATGATAATTACAGTGTTTTCAGTGGTTACATAATTGTTAGAGCCACATGCATTTTGTTGCACTTGTACAGTTAAGGATTTATTAAATAAGGTAGAGTAGGAGAAGACATCATGCACTAAATTACCATACGATAGCGTAACCAATCCATACATACACAGACATACACACTAAAAGACTCATAAGGACAAATGTACAGATCTGCATGAACCATAACTGATGATTTTCACAGAAATTAACAGACCTCATGCCACATATAACTGATGCAGTGTTTGTTTTATATCTGAACCTAAATCTATGCTTTCTCTAGTACTAATTACTTATAAGGACACTTGTAAACAGTATACAAGGCTACCATCTAGCACTGCAGAACTAGCGCATTTCTTATTTATCTGTTGGAGAATGTAAGTACAGCCTAAGCATGTGTATGGACTGTATGTGCAGGTATCAATGCCGGAAATTTCCTGCCATTTTATTTAACAACTTGGTTTTTGCTCTCAAAAAGCCCTTATTGCTCATATAAATGGGTTTGAATATTCTGCACAAGATTGCACAATAGTGTACATATAAATACCCAGATACATTTTGGGGGATTTACCTGGTCTCTTTTTCATTGCGTTTGTTATCCCTAATGATGTCATACATTGGGTCTTCATGTGCCTGGAAGCAAATTACAGTCAAACATTTAAGTAGTTCATGAAATGTTCTACAGGTTTTGCAAATGTGCAATCCATACATGACTAAACATTGTTCTCATTGTGGTTAAACAATTTGTTCTTTAAATAAATACATAAATCAAGCAAATTATAATGCTTTAAACTTATACTGTCCATTCAAAGTTCAGCTCAGATCACCTTTATGCTGAATGTTGGCATACTGGCTGCAGGAATCACTTTGTTTAGGGACTCACCACTCTGAACTGCTCCAGTTTCTGGTTCCCTTTGATAAAGAAAGGACATTCTCTGTCACCAGTCCTGTGGCCGTAACGCTTACATCTCCAGCCTAAAACACACACAAACAATTCTATAGTCTCCTATGTTTCATTCATCTCTTCTTGGAACAGACGAAAGAGCCAGCTCACTGCTAGGACAAAAGTGACACCATCTGGCCTGAAGGAAGTACTAATGCATTTCCAGTGACTCATTTTGACAAGCAGACCAGCAGCTGTCTTTGCATGCTTATTAACATCTCTAATGCTTTGACTAACAAAAGCTGTCCATATTCCATTTTTTTCCCAAAAAAGAGGAGCAAGTGTATGTTCATGTGTAAATGAAATACAAACAGAAGTCTTTCTCTCTCTTGTTTAGGTTCACCACCTTGGATAAACCTCAACCTCTATGAAACCCATCTGATCAGATGTACTGCATTCTTCAGCTACTAAGAATCGGATGAAGTTGAAGAGACACCTTACACTGCATGACTTTCACTTCCTTTCCCAGAGGCATCCACAGCCCTCTGGTGGGAGCGTGGGCCAAGAAATCCCTGGCATCTTCATTACCAGGAGCATCAGGAATACAGTCTTCAGGTCGGTATTCTTCTTCCTGCAACACCAGTCTTCTGAGCATAATATTGCAATTCTCTGGTTCTTTAAAATGACATTCATTGTCAACATTTATGTAATGGGGAAAGTAAACAAAGAATTCTTCATAATCTCTAGGGAAATAAGGGAGAAATGTGATACTTGCAGACCTTTATAAGTCCAGGGGGAGGGTTCTCATAGCTAAAAGAAAAAAAGAAGTAAAATATCTTTTAATTAGTTACAAAACACAATGGCAAATGTTTCAAATGTCGTGACCTAAATGTGTGTGGTAATGGTCCTATTAGCTCTAAACTATATATACACACAAAAGTATTGGGACACCTGTTTTTCAGGGTTTGGTTTATGCCCCTTAGTTCCAGTGAAGGGCAATTTCAACTTTTCAGCATATCAAGACATTTAGGACAACGCAATGTTCTTCCAACTTTGTGGACACAGTTTGCAGAAGGACCATTTCTATTCCAGCTTGAATTTATCCCAGTGCATAAAGCAACATCCATAAAACGACGACTGAGCCCTGACCTCAACCCCATCGAACACCTTTGGGATGAACTGCAACGGAGATATCGAGAAAGGCCTTTTCGCCCAACATCAGTTCCTGACCTCATAAAACACTCAGAAATCTTCAGGTAAGCTTTCCAAGAAGACTAGAAGATGTTATAGCTGCAATCGGAGGGTATATGTGTTTGAATGCAATGTCATTAAACTGCATTAAAGTGCTGGAATGGTCAGGCGTCCAAGTACTTTTGTTCAAGAAGTGTATTAGTCCTCCTGTCACCCACAGCAGATGTTAGAAAAGTCCTAGTCCTTTTAAAGTATAATATTGGACACAGAAGATTCTTGTAAGCTGAATACCAGCCTGGTTACTTACAAAGTCTCAACATGTTTCAGTTTCTGCACCTCCTGGCTGAGCTTGGCTTCTTGTTTACCGAACTTCTCCTCATGTCTGGAGTCTTTGAGCTTCTTTTTTTCTCTTTTCTCCTCTTGGTGCTCCCTGCGCCGCTTTCTGTCAGACATGGCCGTCAGTCCTCTGTCTCAGTCAAATGTATAAATGTACAGTTGAATATGTTTTTTAACAAAACATTTCTCAGGTTATCCTGCTGCAGGTAAGGCAGTGAAGAGTTAAAAGCCTGTTGTGAACTTCCGGGTGAACTGGGACTCCGGGTGAACAGAGTAAAAGTCCCACCGAGACAACCAAATCAAACTAATCTGTTGTTCAGAATATAATTTAAAAATGGCAAGAGTGTAAAAAGCTACATGATGCCAAAGTGACATCTATACTTCTATCAAGAAAAAACTTTTGACTCGTATTTTAGATATGTTATCATCATTAAATGTGTATATAT
>JBBMFX010000134.1:12917310-12933726 GCA_037832545.1 Rhabdalestes septentrionalis
TATGAATATGTGAGAACATAAAAAACAAAACAAAAAAAACAATGGATATAAATACAGGGGGTCCTCGTGTTACAACAGCATTGAGGTTTTGAGTTTTAAAATTGAGACGTGAATAATTTATCTTACACCACTAGCATCATCCTTATTGACTATAAGGGCAAACTAGTTTGGCTGCCCATGGGTGAGGGATTTGGCATCCTCCAGTACATTACAGTGTACAAGTACAGCATATTTATTTCCTTTTTTTTACTGTGGCTTAGTTGTGATTTAATGTTTTTATAGGCTTGGGTGTGTTTTGACTAAGACCAAAATTCTTGTTACATCACTGTCGTAAGAACGGAACCCGAGGACTCCCTGTAGCAGTTGTGATCGCAAAATAAGAGGACCACACCTATGAAATATCACAAAATTCAATTAAAATGTACTGCCATCGTGACTTTTCCTCTTACTGGTCAATACGATGACCTGAAGAGACACATGTAATTACAGACAGGTCAGTTGATATTCTGACTAAAAGTAACAATACTTTAAACGGTAGATACGTGTGTGTTTGTGGGGTGGGGGGCCTCCAGACTGGAGTGACGTGCTCAGTCCACCAGGTGGCACTGTCTTACACACTGACATGACCAGCAGGACGTCCCTCTCTGCCCCACTCTTGTGAGGTGCTCTGAATTCCGGGAGCGCTGCTCAATGTAGGGCAGAGATTATCGTGGGGTTTCTGTGGCCCTCAAGGCCCTCACAAAGAAGAGAGGAAGTCTTTCAGACCACCTTTCTTACTCTTCTGGCTGTCCTCAAGCATGAGGAACTTCCTAAGCCGAGAGAAAGCAGACTTTTTCCCACTGGCTGACTTTGATGTGGTGCTGGCGTCAAATGAGTTTGACCTATCGGAGAAGAGAAAAAGAACAAAAAAAACATCTTGATAAGAATTTGCATTGTACACACAATAGACAATTCTGAATTCATAATGGTTTTGTTTTAGTCTCAGAGGACTTTAACATGGATCTCTTAATTACTGAAAACAACAACAATCACCAGCCTCAACAGGTGGTCAACTGGATGTCAGGCCTTTAAGACATTATCTGATTTTATAAATTACCTTTAGAAGTAAATGATTCAAATAATTGCTCCGTTTGTTTTTTTTGCATTAAAATGTTTTCGTACTTTTAATAAAAGTAGCACTACTGTTTTATTCATTTCACCTTGTTCACAAACATCTGAAAATCCAAATATACTTATGTGATTTTTGCATTAGCAACCATTGTTACAACACCTTAACTTTTACTCTACAAAAGAGAACAGCATATAAAGTCGCTTACGTTGGTGTTCTGCCTGGTGTTTTCTCATGGACTCCAGATTTGGGAGCAGGTTTGTGAGCTGACTGAGGTGTCCTGCGTTTGGCCGAGCTCGCTGGGGTACCATAGCTCTTTGATAAGGTGACCAAAAACTCCCTGTTCACTCCAGTTTGCCTGGACGTTTTATTACAAGCGTGACAGGTGGCCATCTGTGCGAGAAAGCAAACAAAAAAATGACAATTTTATTCACATTAAAGTGGCAAAAATTGCCAAATGAAATGTGAAACTGAACTTATTAAACATTTTATACAAGAGCAATGAAGCTTGGTTTATAGTAAAGCACATATTACACACACTTACAACAGTCATTGCGCCTGGTTTCATATGTTGAGGGGACAATAATTACTAACCTAATTAATATTAGCCAGTGTATAGCAGGCTATTAAATGCATCAGCCTGAATACCTTTACAACTGAAAGACAGGAATGGCCTCACTCTAGCCAAGGGTGGCCTTGTAAAGCTGTTCAATAGGAGTTTATAAAAGGAACGGAAGCAGCGTGGGAGTGTGGTGTTAGCTGTAAGGAGCCAAAATCAGCAGCATTAATGAATCATGTGTGTGGAGTGCTAGCTATGCTGGAATATGTAATTATGAATCTGCGTACATCAGAGCAGGGACTTCACAGCACCATCCTGAGAGAGGCCATAAGACCACTTGCTGCATCAACAACTATGAAACGACTACTAGTGAATACCTGCTAAGAAAACACAGACTTATTTCCCCATATGCGAAGGCCAAGATATGTGGGTTATAAAACAGTTAGATTCATTTAACTGTTCAGTACAACTCATCCATCTCCAACATATTCATATTCAACATAATCAGATTTTCCTAACAGTAAAAAATGTAAACAGCCAAGTTTTTGTGTACACTTTTAACAAGTTTTTCAAAAAGGAAATACAAGTCTAAATACTCTCTTCAGCAGAAAGCAACAGGAGGTCCACTCTAATGAAAGTTTAACAACAATGCTGTAACTACCTCCTACTCAATCACTTCCAAAGACACATCAAACATGGACTACACATCCTGTAAAAATATTCCAGTTATGATAAAACAGTAGCTCCATCACAGACAAAGCAAATCTTCAATAGAAAAGTTCAAACTCACCGAAACAAAGGTAGCCATGCTTTTTGAAAGAAACAGGTGGCGGAGCTGAAATGAGGCTCAAATAGAATGATACAGATTGTGTGTGTGTGGCTATGTTTACAACAGGCTGCATATACGATGTTATAAAGCCCAGCGGCTCAGACACGCAGGCATTCAGCCAATGACCTCCACGGAGGCGGAGACTTCGACTAATTCTAAGCAGTCATTGGATGTCAAAACCAAATATTCATAAGAAGCAACAATTCATGTTTATAATGTAAACAAATCCATATGGAATAAGCATGTAGGCCAATTTTTTGGACCAATCTTTATTTGACAAACTATTTTGATCTAAATTACACATCATTCCAACTGATATTTACTTTAATACTGTTCAGTTTACAAATCTGCCACATTTCAAAAATTACAATGAACAAGCCAATGTAAATATCCCCTATGATTGACTTGGGGGTGGGTAAGGGTGGTGTTACACACATAGAAACAAACTTTTGATTGTGCACATGGGCATCAACATATCTTAAGGCTAAATTCTATGAAGACAGAAGACAATACATACCAGCGAAGTGCTCGTAAAAGGAAAAAAACTAACAAAAAACAGGGCTATGAAACCCAAGTCACAAAATGTCTGTCTTAGAGACAGAAAGTGGCTGTCCAAAATATCTTAATATCTACGATAACAATCTGGCTATAAAACAGACTCATAAATGCAGCATGAAACAATACCTCAGGGCTTCTTATCCTAACAGGCTGTAGGACGAGAACATGGGAAACCAAACTGTCACGCTCATTTACAATCATAATCCTATTTACCTTATTCTAGTCTAAACCCATGTAAAACTAAAGTAGGTAAAAATGTATTCAGTAGGAGGACCATATAGTTCAAGGCAGCATGTACAGGTCCCATAACAGGATACATTTTTAATTTAGGGACTATTGATCGATAGACATATTAAACTGTAATCTGTGTTGCTTCTGATCATTGTGAAAGAACAAATGAACAATTAAAAATGCCTAATATCACTAAGTTTACATTCTAGAAATGGAATTTTTGTATTTTTAACCTTTAGTTCATGCTTTCCCTTGGTTTAAACAAAAAAAAAAACAGAACAAAAAACAACAGTCAAACTAGTTATTGGGCCATTGGTCCAGCAATCAAAGGGTTCGGGTTCGAATCCCAATATTTAATGTTACCACTGAGGTACCCCTAAGCATGGTATAGTGCCCATACACTGCTCCCTGGGCGCCTCACTGGCGGCAGCCCATGACTTCACTTGGTGAATGGCTTGAATTAAGACAAAGAATTTTACCGTTGTACATTTTCTAATTATTATTATGGAGTGTGAGGATTGAACAATGATGGGTTAATTAACTATATTAATAGAAATCAACAGTAATATAATATACATTTTTAAATCTTGCAATTATCATTTTACATGCCAATGTTAAGACCATGTGTAAGTGTCTTGTGGTCATGTGTGCTGAGTACCATAACACTCCTATTTCTCAAAAGAAATCCTACCACACATAATACACAAACACACCACCCTGGTAAGTTATAATTAACACATTACTCAAATGGCTGAGATAGCGAAGGTTTTTCTTTCCATCATCACGTGCAGGTCTAATTTCCGGCAATCCACAGCTATACATCCGAAGCTATTTAGTGCACGCGCGGTCAGTCTGCCATGAGCATACAGCAGGAAGAATCTGTGGGGCCCTCTGGAGCATGCAAATACCACCAAAACTCTGTGGCTCCAGTGAGATTGATGCAGTCAGTCAACAGCAGCTGTGTACACAGAGAGCGAGGTGGAAAACGGGAAAGAAAGTGAACCGAGCCATATTTAGCTTAAGAGTCGGGCAGACTACACAGTCATGCCTGAAACGTTGGCACGGCTGGAGAAACCTCGTAGTGTGTATTTATGCACCACATGATGTAATGTGTTCAGAAATAACAATTTTCTAGACTTTCTTTTTTTACAGACACATTTACTTGCAGGAAACTCTGACCAGCAATAGAGCCTCTGCAGAAAGTGGATGAAATTGCATGCAAATTGGGTTTGTGGAATCGAATTCTGGAGGTCATTTTTGCCTTTCTGGAAGGTTTGAGTTTCTCTCCAGGCCCACCGAAGCCCCAGATAGGACAGGCTCTGACTGGAGTGCTAAGCTTTCTACACGCTCCCTGAACACTCTCCCACACACACACATGCACACAATCAATCCAGCAGATGGGCTCTTTGTTATCTATTAATAGGCCAGTTTCCTAAAATACCCCACTAGCCGCAAGCTGGGCTAGGCTTGCTGCTGTGACCTTGGTGCTGTGGTTTAGCAGGCACTGCTGTCCTTGATACGGAAGTGCAGCAAACGTGTGAAAGAGTGTGTGGACGTGTGCACCATTATCGAAATTCTGAAACCCAATGGCTCTCCATGAAGGCTGATCCCTTTTTCCCTTTTGCCCAAACATGGGCTGGACACTCCAGGGTTGCAATAAGATGTCAACCAAATCAAAGCAACATGCTCCTTTTTAAAAATATGTTTAAAGTATATATTTAAGTATTATGAGGCTCCAATAAATTAAGACACTTGGTTCAAGCTTAACCAAATGACGAGTGAAGACCAAACACATTCATGTGTTTCTGCTGTGGAGTGTTCACTGAATATTCACAGAAAGATGCTTGGAGCAGTCAGTACTGCCAGATAATAATCGTTTTTCCATTATTACTAAATTATTTATTACTAGACGTGTGGCTAAACTTTTGTATCCATCAGGCCTTTTAAGTGTTGGACTGGATCATATTGAAAAATGCATACATCAACAAACAACAAAAAGATCCACATTTTCTAATCAGAGCTCCCAGTCTGTGTCCTAATGAGAATTTTAACATCTTTAATACCGGCCAGCTCCAAAATTGTTTTTGGAAAAAAAGCTTTATGAAACAACAGATGTCTCTACAACTTAATGGTACTTATTTATTATTCCTGATTAAGTGTTCCCAGATCCTAACCAAGGCCAAAAGAGCCATCCCATCTATTTTTAAATACATACTAAACCATTTTTAACCTTATGATTCAACATTTTAAATCTAATTTCCCAACACTCTTATCCCTTTTCTGTAAAAGAAAAAAAAGGAAACCTGCCTTATTTCTATTAAAAACCACTAAACAGGTGCTGAAGCTTCTGTTTTGTGTGAATGGGTTTTCTACATTTGTAAATACAGAGAATTGGTTGTGCACTACAGAAATTAGATTAGATATAAAATTGAGTATTCCATTAATCCCACAACAAGTGTAGGCCATTTAAAAGACTAGAGCAGCTCAGAGCTACAGGGTGTTTTTTTTTTTGTTTGTTTGTTTGTTTAATTTTTTTAAAAGAACAGGCCATACCTTGAATTTTACTTCCAAGAGTAAAAATGCCAGATTTTTGGAGAGATAATAATAAAAAAAAACAAAAAAACGTCGGGTTCACGGCTGGTTCATGGTGACGTAGGGGCCGCTGAGAGGCACACATCACTTCATCATGCTGTCTACAACTAGGCTGTTTATCATTCCTCATCTAAAGCGATAATAACAGATGAGGACAAAGGCACGTGCCTGATGGATTCGGCGAGGGAACGTGTGCCGGAAATGAAATACAGCGAGGCAGTTTTAAGCCTATGACCCCAAAAACATCAGCTGCTGTGCTGGCTCAGTACTACACAACAGATGGATACAATTTCAAAGGAGGGATCATCTCTCTATCCACTACTTAAAGTTCACTCTTTTAAAACCATCATAATGAAGTTCAACCACACTGAAATATTATTTGTAGAGTTTATATTGGTCAAGGGAGATAAAACAGCCATTAACCCTGCTTGTTGATAAGGGTGTACCTAAGAAGGGATGCTTAAAATAATTCACTTAAGGCCTGGCAATGCTTGCACGTGAGGTGCCAGCGGGTCGAGCATCTGGTTTGCATGGACTGATTAAAACTCCAAGGACAAACTCCAGCCAACCTGCCCTTTCCCTTCATCATTTGATCCATTCACACCCACGTTGGGAGTCCCGTCCCTTTTGGCTCGTTGGTGGAAAGAAATGAGGTGAGATTTCACTGTGCCTTAAACCCCTGTCAGCTCCTAGAAACAAACACTCAGGGAGATGGAAAACATGTGGAAAGAATGCCGATATCATATGGCCAAGGCTGGGTATCGTTTGAAATTGGTAAATTGTCATGGCACATCAAAGCAGTTCCAACTTGTAAAAATAAATAAGCTTAAGAACTATCACACAATTACATTGTTGCCAAAACTGTAAAACTGCAGATTTTTTTTACTGCAAACAAGCCCCCGGCTTACCTGCTCACCAAAAATTTGCCTCTAGAAACGCAAAAACGATGCACAAGGCAAGGACGCAAAGACTGTATACTAGTCAACAAAATGCTTAACAGACCTTAAATCTCCTGCAGAGCCTCCCACTCCCCAAGATCTCCACAAAGTACTACTGTTCCAGAGCTTGGTCTTTGACATTTGACACTTTTAACATTTGATATTTGACTTGTGCAAAAGAGAAAGAAATGCATAGCATGCGTGTGGAATTAAATAACTACACATTTTGAGGATAATGTTTCCTAATGTACATAACCACGGATCGTTTCAAAGGCTAGAGATATCCAGCAAATAACAGTAATGGGGTTGTGAAAGATGCAATATCATGTGACATCCACTGTGCCCAAACATGACTGTGGCCTTTGGTGCCTAAGTACAGAACCAAGTGAGCAGCAACGTCATTAGAAATGAACTTTCTCAACATCAGTTCACTCACATTGAGCGGCAAAAAGCATCTATACACTCCAGCTAAACTTCCCCCAGAGATCCTCAGTGGCTCAGTATCAGTAACAGGAACACATAGCTATGTATCACTGTGAAGGAGCACGTATACCACCCATGAGCCATTATCTAGCCTCAAGCCATTATGTTGGCAATTGAATCATTCACTTATACATGAACCAAATTAAACATTGAAGATAGTGATAGTCTCAGCAGTTCTAATGGACAGGGGAAGTTCTACTAAAACAGAAAAAAGACATGATTCATGTCTATGAGACCTTCAAAAAGAGGTGGGTCAAGTCAGGCTGCTTTTGATGTGCTAGGAGGGTGAGCTGTGACCCATGGTCTGATAAGCTCTGACAGGTAAGGCAGAGTTGGACCATTCTGCTTTGTAGGAGAGAGGATGAATTATAAAACTAATGTGAGCAGCCACAGGAAGCTAGTGAAAGGCTCACAGTAGTAAAGAGGTATGCTGCTGCATTCTGAAACAGCTTAAAGGCTCAGGGACCTTCAGAAAAAGGCCAGCCAGAAGTCTTTAGCTGATAAGTGACTGATCGAGTCTTATATGAGAGGCCTCAATGTTGATGAAAGAGCAAATTCTCCTGATGTTGTAAAGGGGCTACCTGCAAGGTTAGGAGAGATTACTAATGTGAGACAAAAGTGAGAGATCTAATTTGACACTTATGCTTCTGGCAGGGAAATGACAAAAGTCATGGTCAGATCAGGTCTTACAAATGCTTCACCTGGGACGCAAAAGAAACTCAGTTTTGCTGTGATTTAGCTTTAGGTGCTGTCATCCAGGAGGAAATGTCATTCAGATATGCAGAGATGTGCGTTGAGGGTCATTGTGAGAAAACGATATGATGTCATCAGCATAAAATTGCTGTTATGCTGATGATATCATATTCATTTCTCACAATGACCCTCAATGTACATAGAAACCATGTGAAGATATAATATCACTAAGAGAGTAAGAAAAAAGAAGAGGGCCTAGCATTGAACCCTGAGGAACACCAGTGGTAAATCTTCATGTGACAGACACTGACAATATTTGCATCTCTCAAATTAGGACACAATCCACTGTCATGCAAAACCAGTGATTCAGAGTTTGGTAAATGAGGTTAACAGGATCTGATGTTTGACAGTACCAAAGGCTAAAGAAAGATCTAAAAGAATATATTTTAGCTGTTATGGGCGCATGCTCCTCAGGAACAGCAAAAGTGCTGTTTCTGCTAAATGCACGGCTTTAGATCCAGGTGGGTTTAGATCATGAAGTCTGTCTTGCAATAGAATTAGTTTGAGCTGGTTATATACAGCATGTCCAAAACTTTGGAGCGGCAGGAGAGAAGAGATATCAGTGATGTCGAGCATGGTCTTTAATTAGAACTGCTGAGACTAAAGCTGTTCCCAGGTAGCCATTCAAAGGTCCGGAGTACTTCACAATACAATTTAATAAATATCAGAGTATCTACCAGTATTATGGTGATTCCATGACTATGTGCTTGATTTTATACAGTTGTTACCAATGTAAGTGGCTGAACCACTTTAACTCAATGGTTAGGGGACAGGCGTACCTTTACAGTGATCAGTGGATAATCCACCAAAAACTATTTTTATGCCAAATCTTTAAAAATCCTGTTTTTTTTTTTTACATGAGTAAGGGTGGCAAGGTAGTACTTTTATCAAATAACCTCCTTACTACCCCACCACCCCCCAAATTAATCAAAAGCAACTCAACTTCACACACAAAGAGGGCTTCATAGCAAAGATTTTAGATGGAAAAGATAGATGAATAATAAAAGGGAGCTTTTCTGTGTTTAAATAAAGCATTAATGCGGCTGCATAGCAAATGCTAATCATCATGGACATTAAACGACAGCTTTAAAAGAGAGATGCCTGTGGCTAAGTCTTGAGATGTTTAAAGTATTAATGTCTGAAAGTCTCCACTGTGTTGGTAAAGTTCTGCAGAGTAAGCCAATGTGTTCTAATGGGGCTTCCACACTACCATTCCCTCTGCTTCTTCTGCATACTAATGAGGCTGGAGAGCCAAAGTCAGACATGCAGAGGGTCACGTCGATGGTACTTTCCCTCTCTGCCCGAGGCACAAAAACAACCCCAGTAATGGGCCACTGCATTTCCATCGCCCTTAGCTGGGTGAGCAGCCACTTCCTGCTATCAGTCCGTTTTCCACACTAGCATAACAATGAAATTTCCATTTCTAAGATACCAGAAATTGCAAATACCTGATCAAACCATACTAAACTACTATCTGCCAAAACCCAGAACTCAGCAAAAGCACATTTTCATTTACCTTTTCTTAGTTTCTTCATATGACATTTTTCATGCATGACAAAATATGATTTTTGCACTATAGGAAGGTCATGAGACGCAACATGCGGTATCAAAAGTTATTTTAAATGAAATTGTTATATTAAAGTAAAAAGTTATTGTAAGGTTTCATGGTTAGTGAACAACATATTTCCAACAGTGACATACTGCAAGTTTCTCAACATAGGGCAGTGATTCCCAATGTATTTACCCTAAGACAACCACAACTGTTAGAACAAGCTACAGTCAGAAGGGCTCCCCTGTACTTTGCACACTGTACATTGTACGTATGATAATCAACCTCAACTTCAACTTATATACCACATATTGACTGATGGGTATAACACTGTTTTATTTAAGTCTATTTTTGTTATTATTTTTGACAATATTCAGACACTAAATGTCATGCTTAAACAATGACTTGAGGACGGCAGTTTTGCACATCAGGCATTACTCAATTCGATTTGAAAAATTGAGCTAGTAGACTTGGCCAATGGAAGGATAACATACTCCTCTCAGTAAAACTTTGTCAGCTACTGCCCCAAAAGGTCGGAATGAGCCTGATGCAGAATTTTGATTTTCAACTGTACAGTCCATGCTTCAGAACATTCAGGCCAGAGGAAGGGCAAAGTATTAGTTGTGATTTTTTTTGGTTGATTCCAGCAATGTTCTCCCTATTCAATCACAAAAAATGCAACTAATTAAAATAATTTAATGTGATGTAAAAACCTGATGTGTTTTAAATCAGCAAACACTAAAATGTGCATGGTAAGGTACAAAGCCATTATGTTTAGTGGACATCGCCTGGTATACAGATTCTCACCAGAACATTGGAGGCCCTTTTGAACTTCTGGAGAATTCTGGATTCTTCTCCACTGAGTCTCTTGTGGGCTGCTTCTTTCCTGAGCAGCTTCTTCAACTGTGCCGTTGGCCGGCGCTTTGGCCACACTCGCACATGGTATCCACCCGGCTGACGCCACTGGTAACAGAAAGGGCAGAGCACAGTCTCTGACAGGGCAGGACCTAGAACAAAGGGCAATAGCTCATGAGAGTTTTGGCCTTGTTAACTAAACACAACAGGTGATGGCAAGTGCTATTATAAGGCCAGCAGGTATTTCTTTGATGTATCAGATAAAAGTTCTTACAACTTTTCCAATATGTGGTCATCTCCCTGTGCTTCCCAGGGCTTTAGGACTGGGAAAGAGCCAGTGTCTGTGTGTGCGGGTGTCTGTAGCCTGATTTTATTATGTGGGTTAAGGGCATTGCCAGACTTAAGCTTTAGCTGGTGTTACTTTTCTTTTACTGCCTCTAAATGTCCCCCACAGTCTTTTAAAAACAATGTACCTCCATCAGCAAGGCTCAGCCAAGGTCAGAGTGACAATCCAGTCTGGGTAAATAAATAACACTAAAGTAATAAAGTGTAATTGCTTCAAGTAACTCACCCTTCATCTGATGCCTCTGCCTGAAATAAAGAAAATAAAACGTGGAGTTATTTAATGAGTGTGCAGCTGTTGCATACTTTATTAGCTGTTAAAACATCCTGCAGTTTACGACAGATCTGTTGGGTAAGGAGTGGGAACGTGGGTGAGAGAGACAATCAAGCATTCTGAGCGCAATGCGATTCTGTTGATTTTCACAACACAGGTAGTGTCAGTTGAGGTGAAAAAGATCATGTTCAGTAGATCAGCTCAGAAACAAGTGGGCTTCTACCAGTTCGCTCACACAGAATAAGCATTAGGATTTCATAGACGATCATCCCAAAATTACTCTCACCACCTTCATTTCCCTTGAGGGAAATGTGTACACGTCTTTTCTTTAGAATATCGTACTATTTTAACAATGCACATCACTTAAGCTTTCGAACTCCTTACTAAAATGAGTGCATGCACTAACATTTAATGCTGAACTTTGGCATACTGACACAGCATATAATGCACGTGAAATTATGCACGGGTGTTTCTTTAATTATGATAATGATATGATTATA
This sequence comes from Rhabdalestes septentrionalis, assembly GCA_037832545.1. Lineage (NCBI taxonomy): Eukaryota > Metazoa > Chordata > Actinopteri > Characiformes > Alestidae > Rhabdalestes > Rhabdalestes septentrionalis. The sequence continues at coordinate 12,928,882 of JBBMFX010000134.1, forward strand.
ATAAACCTCCTTAAAGCTAGCAGGTGTGCAGGAGTCCTCAGGGAGCACTGAGCCTTTTATGCGCTGACATACTGGCCTATGCCCCATACCTTTCAATGTTTCACACCTCAGCTGAACATACAAGCCTGTCAAGGCTCGAAATGAGGTGCAAAATGCATCACTTGTGACAAATTATTGAACTGCTTTTGGAACATTACATTCATAACTTAGACTTATTTAGCTTAGGCTTATTTAGATTTAAGTCATTTCCTCCAGGATCTTATTCTGAGTCTATTTATAATTATAATTATATCATAAGCTCCTTGTCCTACATGTTAGGGTCAAAATATTTTTTTGTCCAACATATCTTAATAAATGTAATGTACTATTGTCTCATTCAGAAACATAGCTATATAATTTAAACATGTTACATGTTGCATTGTTTGCAATTAACCTTTTTGCACATATACACTGAACATACATACAGTACACTTCTTGCAACCCTTTGGGGTTTTTGCACTGCACTCAACTACCTCAATATGTATCTACTGTTTTCTACCTCAATATTTATATCTGAGGTCCTATTAAAAATCTGTTACACTTGTTTTACATTTTGTCTTCATGTCATATGTTCTGCATGTTCTGCACAGTACAATCATGTACTGTGTGTGTGTTGACGAACGACGATAAAAGCCAACTTGACTTGACTACACAATACAGACAAAACACTAGTATTGCACTTAAACTGCTGCATACTAATATGCCTTTCAATATTTTAAAGAGCCCCTTTCTTTGCTTTTATGGAAGTAAAAATGCTTCAAGTACATAAAAACTAAATGTATTTAATTTCCTCAGGCATCCAGTTTATATATAGAAAACGAAGCTGCAAAAACAAGCCATTTTTGCACAAAATCATAATATTTAATCTCCTTCTCTCTTTAGCCCTGCACAATCAAGCTGAAGTTCTAAGCAGTGTTTCAGCCTAATGTCTTATGAATGAGCTGTGATACATGGCAGCCAATCAGAGAAGAGAAAATGCACATAAATCTGTCATAAAGGGACAATAACAAAAACAGCCCAATTATGACCCGGCTGAAAATGGTCGTGTAAGAATGAATTATACTTTGGGCACACAAACCAAAAAAGACGTCATGGAAAAAAACTAAGGAGAGAATTTTTTTTAAATGTGGGTCCTTTAGAAAACAGCTTGCCAAGTAGTTCTCCTTAACAGTTAACAATTAGCTAAAATAATTGTGCTTTTGATGGATTACATGAATATCTCATTTTCTCTGAGATTGGTCACCCTATCAAAAACATTGATTAGAGACTACTTGCAGTATTGCAGAGTCCAATACTGTGATAAAGGTCAAATATTACAATATATTGTGCAGCCATACACTGAATTGTTCCCTCTGGAATCACAAAGAAATTGCATTATTGTGAATCCGGTTAACACACCACCAAAAAAAAGGGCAGCATGTAAGTTCTCTGTTGGGTAGATTTAATGGACATGCTATAGCTGAAGTTTCCGAAATCAGTCCAGTTTTGGCACAACTATTAAGCACTTCCATCAAGTGATGCGACACCACAATTACAGCCTCTTGTGCAAAACTAATTAAAATACCTCTCATGCATTTCCTTATAAGTGCACACTCGAGTCAGATAAGCATCTGGGACTACACAAACCATTTTCTGTGTGAGATCCTATCAACAAAGCTCTTGGGATAAAGGGAGCTATTTTAGTGGACACCTGATAAAATCATTCCTGTTCACTACAAGAGTCGGCTGTTAGCTTCAGTGTATATGGCGAGACCATCCCAGCTAAAATGACCAAAGCGGTGTGCTGAGACTCTGAACTGTCGACAGAACGCCTCACGGTAGTCCACAGGCAGCTGCTTCTGGACATCATGGATGAATGGGCTTAACAGAGATCATGCCATTTGCTAAATAAACAGTTTTAAAGCATCCTGAGAAAGGCAATTCATCAACACTGGCTGTCACCATCAACATAACTGTCATCCTGCTTACAGTAACTTACGTACACGCTTGGTGTGAGTCATAACAAGGACATCTTGTGCTTGTGGGGGCAACAGAAATATACAGAGGGTTTTAATATACCCAATTAGACAAACACTTAAAGCATGCAAGTCTGTAGCACTGTGTGGGGACTGAAATGATCATTTGTCCATAAACAGCATCATTTAATCAAACCTAAACAATCTTCTTTAATCTAAAAATCATGACTCTGTAACATAGTTTTATGCAGCTCCAATCAAAAACCAAATCTTTTCTATAAACTGTACTGTTCACTGCCTGTTCAATGGGTCAGGAACTTTTTTTTGCTACTGATGAATATGCTGTGTAAATAAAAGGTTAAATCATTAATAAAATTAGTATTAATCCAAGCATTAGGAAAATATTTTGACCCAACCCACACAGGATGTCCATCACTAATCCCAGCGGATCCGGACAATTATCTACTCAGGGCTCTAATAGCTTGAAACAGTGAAATTCAGAAGATTTCATTTTTTTCTTTCTTTCCTTCAAAATCCTCGAACCTTTCAGTAGCTTACCAACTGTGAAAAACGTACTATAGCAAGGACGACAACTAATATTGACATACCGAAGTTGTAGTATAGGAAGTTGTCTGTGAGTTTCATAGGGCAAAGAGAGTGGGGATTATTCTGAGACACGCTTCAGTGTACATGCTGATCAGTATGTGCCAGCCTTGGCATGGGCATAAATAAAATAAGAACAGATGCGTCACGTAGACATTGTTGTGTGACAAGAAATGGGCCTCCACACAATTGCCTGCTGCCCTCAGCCTAGTGTCCAGGATCATAAATATCATTAGTGCCCTATCAACATGCACATCTCTCCGGTACTGACCCTAATACTGTTGTTTAGAGCTCCGGTAAGTAATCCAATGTAGTTCCCTTTGAAAGGGATATTCTGCGTTTCTATTAGTAGTATGGTAAAGCCACAATAATGAAGAAATAAAAATAAATAAATATTTCAATGAAACTAAAAACATTTTTTCCGCTGGCCAGGCTAACTTTAATTACTTGTGTTCCTACAACTGCAATGAATACAGAGAGCAATACAAGAACGGGAGCTTATTACAAGGTAAGGATCACTGCACAGCTGCATCAGTAGAGATTCTAAAGGCAATATTGCCACACTGCACACTTAAAAAACTAGAGAAATTTGGGATTTGTCCCACGGAATCAGAAAATCATGGGTTTCAATCCCAGGACTGCTAGTGGCAACTTTGAGCAAGCTACTGTCCCACAACCTGCTCCCGGTGCACCATTCTTGGTGGCAGCACACTGCTTCACTTAGTGAAGACGTTAATTAAAGATAAGTAATTTCACCTTGTCCACACTCTGTGTGCTGGGTGTGGTGACATGTGAAAAGGGACCACTTTACTTTAGATATTTTTATTTACATTTGTTCTCTATGTATTTATAAATGAACCACCAATGATACAACATTAAATCAACCAGTGAACACAGTGAATAGCATCTGATGCGTTTGAGCCTCTATAATAGAAGAAGGGAGGAAGGTGGGACAACGTGTTGGTGGGACAACGCGTGCTTTCCCCTAATAATAACCAGAAGCAAGCTCACAGGCAGCGCTCACATCCAAAACGTGGAAACGCCAGAGCCTCTGGTGGAGGTGTGGCTCTGCCATCTAACGTTGATACAATGCAATTACAGCAGAATATCTTGGACGTCTACAGTCCTACAGAACTCAGCTCCAGTCCTAAACCATATCACCGGATCCACCTTAAACAGTCCTCGACCTAAACATGCACTACATGAGACGTCTAACCATTAAACCAACTGCGACACCGCATTCAATGCCTCCCCTTTTACAGTTATAACAGCTTCTAGTTGGTTAGATTTTTTAAAGAATTCCTCAAGATTTTGGAGTGCTTTCTTCAAGATTTGTGTCAATTCATTCGGTACAGTATTTAGCACTGTTGTTGGAGGAGTTAGTTTGGCTCGCAATCTGTGTTCCAGTTCATCCCAAAAGCGTTTGATGAGTGAGGTCAGGGCTCAGTCACGTCTTTAAGGACCGTGTATTGTGCACTGGAGCAGTCATGCTGGAAGAGGCAAAGACCTTCCCCAAACTGTGTCCAGTGTTGGTATTGTCGAAGATGTCTTGGTATGCTGAAGCATTGTTGTCCTTCACTGACTTATCCGTGGAAAACAGGTCCCAATACTTTTGTTCATATAGTATACCTTGATCCTGTAAACTTGGTGTATTAGACGAGGCTGGATCTGAACTTCGTAGACTGGTAAATAAATGGTCGATAAAGACGGCTCTGCTCTAAAACACCACAGAGAATCTTCGACTAACAGAAGCGGGTACTTACATGAGGAACCGTGCTTGCTCTGGACATGTGTCTTTATAAAGCAGCGAGGCTTTCATTAAAAAGTCCCCTGTTTTGCCAAGGAGCTTTTTATCACTCATTATTGCTGTTGGTTTTGGCGAGGCTTACAATAGCTGTCACGACACAAAAACGAAGGAAATAATAATTTACAGAAAAAAAAACCCTTTACATTATTTAAAAGCGTATCATTGAGGCTTTTTTCTCCGACGACGAGCGACTGAATGTATGCTAGTCCAGCTGCAATCACCCACAATTCTTCACGAGTGAGGAAGTACTGTGGGAAATGAAGTCTTTGGCTATCATAGGTTACACAATGGTGTAGGACTGTAGCAAGACACAGTGTAGTACAGTGTAAAGTAACTGGCGTTAAGTATGATGTATTAACCCTCAGGCTGTCCTCGTTTTTGCTACCCTTTCAGCGTCCTCGTGGCCAAAAATGGCCACCAACAGATTAAGTCTGTGATTTT
>JBBMFX010000134.1:12935226-12947389 GCA_037832545.1 Rhabdalestes septentrionalis
ATTCAAATTAAGGTGTTTGGCCTATTTTCAGGGGTAAATTAAAGTAGAGTTAAGCACATTCTATGTACATTGTGTTTCATTGTGTGTTGCACCTGCAATGAGAAGGGCATTGATCTGAATCTCAAAACTACCAGTGGCACCACTGAGCACTTTGCTCCTGGGCACTGTGTTCTATGCTTTCCACTGCTTCACCTGGTGAATGGGCTAAAGGTATAAAAACATTTTCACATTGTTCAAACTGTGTGGTTGGCTGTAGTGTGTTTACACATCACTATAAGGTGCCACTTTACTTTAAATGTGAGCATTTAATCACAGGTGAGGGCAAGAGTTTTTTTGTTTGAGAAAAGAATTTAGCCAATATAACAAAACATTCTTCAGCACTCCTGCCACAGACCAGCTGAAGAGATCCAGCTAATGAAACATTTATGAGACACTGGTTACATGAATACGATGCCCGGATTTCAGCTGTGTGGCAGGATTAAGGAAGTGAGTGCCAGTGTCCAGCAGAGTTTACTGATTTATCATTGAAGCATCTAAACCTGGTAATTTACATTTACAGTATTTAGCAGACACTTTTATCCACTTCCATTACTTCCATTCCCTAACTGCAGGGGACAGTTATCCTGGAGCATCTTGGGGTTAAGGGTCAGGAACCCAGTGGTGGTATTCTGAAAGTAAAACCCCTGACCTCTTGGCCCAGAGGTCAAGTATCTTATCCATGAGGCCAACACCACTCCAGGCCAGTCGTAACAGGGTTTACTAACATGGGTTCAAAACTAAAGAATGAATTGCTATTAAAGCCCTTCAGGTCAAAATGAGAGAAGGATGAGGCTAGCAATGCTGCTGTGAGTAAAAAGCTGAAGATTTAAGAGCATGTCACGGTAAAAAATGTTTTGAGAGGGTCATTCTTGTGTGCAGGTCCTTGTGCTGACCCACACAGCCTATATTAATATTCTTACTGATTTTCTACTATGTGCAATAGTCTACTCCAAACTACCAATCGTGTAGATTTCACTCAACGGTGTTACTTATACATAGTATTAATACCCAGCTTTTCTTTATTCAATTTTTTCTACAGATTTTTTATTTAGACTTCATATTTTATATTGTTTTTGTCACTGTGCCTCTGTGTGTCTTTGTGTGTCCCGGATCAATAAAGATTTCTGATTCTGATTTAGATGGTATGCCCAAAAGAGAGTTACCTCACCAGCGCTTTTAATGGTGTGGGCCAGCACAGGCCTGAGAAAATATACACTGATTAGACATAACTTTAAAACCACCTGACTAATAGTGTGGGTCCCCAAAAATCAGCTCATTGAGGCGTGAACTACACAAGACGTTTGAATGTGTGCAATGGTATCAAGCACCAAGATATTAACAGAAAAGCCATTAGGAAACACTGTTGTCATGAATGTGTGAACTTGGTCTGCAACAATGTTTAGGTTGGTGTTAAATGTAAAAGTGTAAAAACAACCACAGGAATTTCAGGGCACAACATTTTCCAAAATTTTGCCCATGTCATAAAACCGGCTACCCATAATGTATCCTGGTGAGAGGTAAGGCATACACACGCAAACAGCAATCCAAGTGATCACTACACATTTTGCAATGTTCTGCTTCAAAGCCGTTATGCACTGTGTTCTGACCTCTTCCTGTCATTGACAGATTTGCCTTTTTTAGCAGTTTGTGCTACAGTCTCTTTTCTGTGGATCCGCACCAGTGCCTTCGTTCCCCATGTGCATCATTGACCCTTTTGCTTTTTCACCAGTCGTCCTTCCACTGACCACTGCAGACCACAAACTCCCACAAGATCAGCTGTTCTGGAGATGCCCTCACCCAGTTGTCCAGGCATCATAATTTGGCCCCTGTCAACAAGAACTGACTATTCACTCGCTGCCTAATTTATTCCACGCTTTGACAGAAGCCGTTACACCGTTACCACACTGAGATAATCAGTGTAATTCACTTTATGCATCAGTGAACATTGTGGCTGAATCCCCGTGTCTTCGCTAAAGCTCCTGGTGGTGCAGTGGGCGAGCACGTGTGTAAATGGGCATGGAAGGTGAGGACCACTGTGGAGGTGAATATGCTGCACATGACTTAAGGAATAAAAAAACACTCAGTCTCAAAATGGCAGTGGAAACGTGACTGGGTGGAGAATAAGTTGTCGATGAGGCTTCGTTAAGGACGAGTGAGGTCTTATAATATGAGATTTTTCCACCCGTGTTCCGTAAAGACCCGCCCCTGCACTATCAATCGCTGGTAATGTTTCCTTCCCATGCACGGATAGGCTGGGCTGTTCTACGTCATAGACCAGCAGTGGGTAGTACACGGTCATCGAAAGCCATCCAAATATGGGCTGGGGCCGGGGCTTGTCTGAATATAGGTGGGGAAAAAACCCAGCACCGCGAGGAGAGAGCTGAAGCTGGAGAGCAGTCCGGGTTTGAAACGGGCTCCAGCTCTTTTCTGCAGCCATTCAGACGCACAGCTCTTCCAGAAGGAAAAGCCTGGATTTGTTCGGCAAACTCCAATACTGCAGGTAAATCAGGTGAGTACATTAATTCCACCTATAAAGACTCTTTTAATCTGTCTTTTAATATTTCGATTGTATTGCAGATCCATGCAATCTCAGTCCCAGGAGTTACTAGTTTTACTATGATTCTTCTGTTGCAACCATTATTCTATTACTTCTCTCTAAATTATTATTATTGTTGTTACTATTATTATTAATATTATTATTATTATTATTATTATTATTATTATTATTATTATTATTATTATTATTATTATTATTATTATCCATACTCATTTGACTTGTATGACATAAAATACTATTGTTTGTATCATATCATTTAGGTAAGGTTTACTTGTCATAGTTTTCATTGTCACAATTTGTCAAATGCATTCATTTTATCCTTCAATGTTTTCCTTTAATGGAGATTAATGGAGACAACTAATTTGGCTTCTGCAAGTATAATTAAAATTAATTGATTCTTGGACCGTATTATTTAAGTGACTTTTTATGTTGCCTCCTTTTGCAATGAAGGTAGTCTGTGTTGTATAAGCCCTGAGACTGTATCTTTTTTCAACACATAGTGTTATTCCCCTACTGCAGCTGAAGGATTTGCTGGGATAATGTGCCAGCTGTGTGAGAAAGCTCATTCTCAAGTGCCAGTGTCTTGGCAGCTATTCTCAAAGATGCTGTAGTTTTTTAACCGAATGCTTGGCTTCAGCAGAGTGCCTAAAGAAGCATTTCTGTCCTGCACAAACTGGCAGGAGAAGGCTCAATAAATAGATTGGTAGGAGGCAAAGAGCATCATGACACCCCCGGTGTTGCAGAGACCTGTAAATGATAGCTGGGGCACTGATGCAGAACCTGAGAGGTGAGGGGCTTCAGCATTGAAATCACACACTTTCCCGTCCAAAGGAAGTGTGCTGAGTGTAATTCGAGATGCAGTGTCCCACTGAAGAGTTGATGCAGGTTCAGGACTGTTTGGGTATGTATGGGTTAAGCACAGCTACTTCAGCCCTAACAAAACATTTATATTTATAAAATACTTTTATGAAACACATGATTCATTTCCAGGATTTGCCCTAAAGCTTATAGGCAAACTAACCTTAAATATTCACCATCTGTTTTTGAACAAGAGCAGTAACGAGAGCAATTAAAAACAAAAACCCATTCAGACTTCATTCTGTATTCACAGTGAAAACAATGTGCTCAGGCCCATTCGCTCGTCCTCCCTGTACATCTGTCAGAGAAAAGAATGACATTCAAATCTGCTGTCTACTGTCTGGCCTATTTGAGGATTCTGAAGCACGTTGGAGTAGATTTTGAAAAGCCTCAAAGAAAAGAGAGATGCAAAAGTGAAGGAGGCGGTGAATATGAATAGAGCTGAATGAAGAGCGCCGTATTTTAACGAAAACACTTTATAGCCGTGTCTCATCTTGTCTTTGGGAGAGAGCCTTGGGGCCAAAACAAATGTGCATTTTTAAGTATCCTTCAAAATTGTTATTTTTATGCCGGTTTGAAAAGGCGCTTTCTAACTGAAATGTTATTTATGTCAGTGTATACGTTCTGGGTTGATTTCTCTCAGAGAATCTCTGGGAAAAATTACTGGTAGCCAGGTGTAACAGGCCATCACACTCATTTCTGTCGCATGATAAGTTATATAAAAGATGATTCCTAGTGTTTTCAATGCTTGTTCTAATTCTGTTTCAGAGTAAAAGTTAAATATGCTGCACAACAAGACCCTTTAAATGTATCATCAACATGACACATTGCTTTGTTTCTCCCCTGAAATCCTCCTGCATGAGCTATGGTGCTGCAGGATGCCCTGCACTGCCATGCATAATCAAGTTTAAGAGAATAAAGATTCCAGGCTTTTCAAAAGAGGTCATGTGGTTCGGTGCCCAGTCAGAGCCAGACTTTTCATTGCCTGTCTCAGCGTGGATTGTGAAAGGACAAGATGGGAACTTGCAAAGTGGTTCCTTTCAAAGTTGCATGATCACATTTTAAGCTCTCATGAGCTCCCAGTTTCCTGGTGGCCTCCTTTCCCCCTTCTCTCTGACAGCGCTAGCATCCTGACACGTCCAGTTTTGTAGAGCAGCGTTTGAAGTCAACCTACTGATGATCTAACAAAACCCCCCTTCTTTTATCAAGCCTATTTTGCGTAAATAAAACCCAGAGTGATGAATCAGAGCTTGTCAAACATGCCTAATGCTAAGCCGTCTGATTTTTCTTTGGATAAAGCGCAGATGGCTTCTACACTTCCCTGCCTATCTGTGCGAGGATCTGATAAAGATTAAGCTTCTATCACCTAAAAATGCAGAGTGGCTCCTCCTGGCACAGAGGAAAGCTGCTGGTTTTAGGCTGAGGGGTGCGCATAGCGACTGGACTGTAGGCCAGTGGAACAGTGCACTGCATTGTTTTGGCAGCAGGCAGAGCCGTGGGTCCATGTGTGATGTGGCCCTTCAGAGAACACAGCACAAAGGAGCCTCATGTCGACCCCTAGATCACGACCCACGCGCTCTGTCCCAGCTTTGTGCTGCTCTCTAAGGTGGGATAAGCTTCCTAAAGAGTTTGCGCTGGCTATTCCCACTGGCAATGGTGCCACTCATGTCCATGGCCATTGTTGCAGACCATACAGTAGGCCATTGTCATGAAACCTGGTAGAATAAGGAGGACGGAGAGTGGCCCTCTGTTCAAATGGGGGGGGGGTTGCCAGTTTCAATGCTGTGCACGTCTCCGTCCCATTCCGCACTGTCATTGTCCTGATGGTGTAAGTGGTACTTATTAACTTGCATCAATACTTTAATTACAAGTCTCATTAATCGGCCACAGCCACTTTAGCGAGGCGCCGAGCAAGCTCATTTCATATCTATCTATTCTGCTGTCACAGTGATAATAAAAGGCAGTTCAGATAAGTAATGCAATGAATACATTAATGAGTGGCCTAATTTTCTCTTAAAGGACCGTGCATACTTTCTGCGTTTCCTTAAAGCGATTTCAGGGTTGCTTTGGCTGCATTACACCACATTCTCCTTGTTTTTTTCAGCATAAATATTGGTATAAATCAACACATTTCTGAATGTGATAAATTATTCAAAGCATATCATGTCTGATTTTCAGTTAATGGTGACATATTATACCTCTTTTGAAACAAGTTATGATAGGTCTATGGAAGGTCACTTTTATGCAAATAAGCTGTTACTGGCCATGCCACGCCCATCCCATGCTAACACTGCATGTTTACCACAAGTGAAAATGGCAGAAAACAGAGGCGCTATCCAGCTCTATATGTTTGACTCTGAGTTGGAACCAGAGCAAGATGAACACAGCACTTCATGTGTGACTTGCCTTTGCCTGTAGCCATAGCACCCGCCCTGTTATTCGTGCTCGGAAAAGCAGACAAAAAATGGTGGATCTTCAACAAATCATGTGGGTTGGGGCTCGACAGGTAAGGAGTGGTTCTATGCAAATTTTCTTATTCTGACATCAGGAAAAGGGAGCTGTCCAAACGGCTCATAGTAGCATGTGATTCCTGACAGCAAAATCCTTCAGTTGACTCACAGAAAACGGATGGATGATATTGTCACGCTTGGAGTGTTAAAAAGGGGCAGTAGAGAACCAAGTGGAAATACAAAAGGATGCAAAAAGTGAGTTTTGCATAATATGTCCCCTTTAAGTTATCTTCAGACAGTGAGGTATCTGCAATCATAGATACTGAGTTTATTACAACTTACACTGGATGACATGTATCAATTGTGGACAGTAGAATGGGCGACTGGGCGGCATACAGAATGTAGATAATAAAACCTATGGAATCATAGATTACAATGCAAAACAATATTCTAGAACAAAGTGTCTTCAGCGTGCATTCTTCTGCACTAATATGCCAGTGCATCATTTCATGCTGCATTCCTCATGGTTGCTTAGTGGATGTGGGATGTAGCCTCAGTTACACTGTGAGAGAATTTTATACCAGGCAACTGACTTCCCCAATTCTGAACCTCTCTCATAGTACGATGTAGGACCACTGTTTTGGAGACAAGATACTGCCTAGAATCCCACAGTGGCCAACATTAGATATGATGTCACTTCAACACTGTGAGGCATTGCCTTACCATCTTGGCTGACAATGTCAAACTGCACACAAGAGCACATCTGCGTTCTCTCGTTTCCGCATTATCTGATTGAGCCCAGACTGGATTTCACTGTTTTGTCAGTGAGCAAGTTTTCCCCCAGTTGACTCCTCTTTCTGTTGACCTTGCTGTCCTTGGGCCACCTGGGGTCACGCTGTGTTCTGAATCACAGCTTCAGGAGTAGGTTGGACCCATTTTCACATGGAATGCTATGAGGGTTTACTGATCTATCTATCTATATTTCATTATATATCTACCTTTCATTATAGATATACATAGTTAGATAGATAGTTAGATAGATAGATAGAGAGATAGATAGATAGATAGATAGATAGATAGATAGATAGATGCAGCATGTGAGTGTGTTTGTGTGTGAGATAGAGATAGAGAGAGGATATCCTATACCTCATGGCAGAGACTGACCGTTCGGAAGGTTTTACACTGACGTTAATAAATGAAGTGGTCAGATGTAGTTCTTCGTAGATGAAGGTGCTTTTAAAAACCTTCAGAACGGAGACAAAACGATCTAAGTCATGACATTTTCCGTGCAATAGCCTTTCGTTCTATCACTCCATTGGGGATTTAAATACCTGAGATAAAAATGGAAAACATTCTGCTCCAACACTGACCGATTTCCTAGGCATGAGGCTCTCAAGAGATTTTTCTCTTTTTGTTGGAAGGTGACTTAAGATGTCATTAACCTCACTTTCAGGCAATTTGGGCCATTGCATTTTTTTTCTCGAGTGGCTGCAGGAGAGGGGCTGCCCTTCTCGAATGCAAGGTGAAACAGGAGGGCTATTTTGAGTGCATTTGATGAATGTGGAGTCCATGCATGAAAGAATATATTCTCATTCTCTCTCTCTCTTTGTCTATTTAGTTTGCTCTTTCTCTCACTCTCTCTCAGTCTCTTTTTGATTCTAAGTGTGTTTATTTTTGGGGTTTTTTTGTTTTTGGGTTTTTTCTGTCTCTCGTCTGTCCATCACTATCTCTCTCCCTCACTCTCTCATTCTCTCACTCATTCTTTTTCACATTTATCCATATGACTCTTGGTCTCTCTTTTTTCTCCTCTCTCTCTCTCTCTCTCTCTCTCTCTCTCCCTCTCTCTCTCCCTCTCTCTCCCCCCCCCCTCTCTCTCTCTCTCTCTCTCTCTCTCTCTCTCTCTTTCACACCCAAACACACATTCTCCCTCCTCACCCTATACTTGTCTTTCATTCTGTATGTCTCTTTCTGTATTTTTCTTTCTGCCTTTGTTTCTCTTTCTTGTGTCTTTTTTCTCTTTCTCTGTGTCTCCCATGTTATATCTCCTCTTTTCTGCCTTTCTCTGTCTCCCTCTAAATTACATTCTCTCATTCTTCCTCCCTCTTTCTTATACTCTTATGCCATTCTCTTTCTTATTCTAAGTGTGTCTCTGTCTCTCTCCCTGTGTCTCTATCTGTCTCACTCTTTTCTATCCCCCTTCCCTCTCTCCCCTCTTTTCTCTCTTTCTCAGCAGGAGCTGTTGAAGGTGACCTGTGGCTGGGCCAGGGGCTGCAACACAGGACATGGGAGCTGCCTCTGACTCCCGCTCGTGTCTTGTGTTGCAGCCAGTGGAACTGCTGCGCTGTGCACATCAGATGGACAAAAAAAACAGCGCTGGTTCCAGCACTCCTCTTCTCTCCAGTCTTCCATAATGTACGGTTACACAGAGCCTGTACAAAAATCTGCTTGCTCCTGTATAAAGGCCGTGAATGTTAGAAAAGCTTTTTAGGATCTTTTGCTGTGTTGCAGCAAATGACAGCAAATGTGCTCCACCTTGAGCCGTAATGCAACTCACTTTTCACCCTTCCAGCAAAAACAAACATTATTACAGAGCAACAGAGTGAGACAAGGTCAACAATAACGCACCTGTGTGTATGTGTATGTGTGTGTGTGTGCACTGTCTACTCCTTTATTAATGGTGCTTTATCTCCCTCAAGGTTAGGGATGAATAGCACAAATGAAAAAGCGCTAGACTGCTTTTTTCTTCGCTCTCACACACAGTGTTCTCCGATGAGCCATTTTCTGTCAGGTGTAAACATTCAGATCATGTTGCTGCTGTGCCAACTGAGAGTTGCCGCGATGAGGGCAGGGGGTTCAGGGCGGCGGGCATAATTTAAACTAGCGAAATAAAGTCATTTTCTGTCAGGCTTGTGCTTGACTGGAATTCAAATCCAAGAGTGAATCTTGCAGTGCAGGCCTGTTTTCAATGTCAGCTGAATTGTTTGTGTGGAAGGAATGGCAGGCCGTGTTTTGAATGCTTTTCACCACTAATGGCGGTGGACAACAGAGGTCCTTTTCAATGCAGCATGACAGCACACAGGTTGATCGCCTCCCAAATGACACCCAAATACTGTAGCTCGTGGGGCGACCATATGCCGTTTTCTTTCAGCTGCCGGGGAAAAATGTTGTAAAAAGAATCCAAGTTGGGAAAAAACCCCAGTTCAGACTGCAAATTTGTTCTGTTTATTTTAAGTCAGAAAGCCTGCAAAGAACGCAAACAACTTCACAGGCGCCATCAGACACACCAGATAAAGATTTGTGACAGATGCCATGGGCTCAGCATCAGTCAGGCAGCCCCACTCTGCTGACTTTTTTGATGCCAGTTGAGAAATTTCTTCCTCTTCACTTTTCCCCATCAAACGCTCCTCCGCTGGTCTCAGATCGCGTTTCTCACTGCATCAGCCAATCGTTAGGACACTCCATTAGGTCCCCGCGATGAGAGCGCATAGGTAATGAGTGTCATGCTCGCTCGCGTCAGGCCTTGTCTCTGGACTAACCTTGTAAAGTGGAGCAGCGACTGGATTACTGGATGCTTTGATTGGTGGAGTCGGCTTCTTGGCTGGCTGCCATGCCCTTTAGACGGAGATTTAACCAGAGTCTGTCACCGCATTACATCAAACACTCGCCCATGTGCTGAGCTGAATACGAAGAGGAAGCTCAGCATCTCCTCTCAGCACATCCATTCATCAGGCCCTTTATCAGCAATATTCTTTTGTATTCATTTACACACACACAAGGTCAACATGGTTTTGTGCTGCTGAGAAGGGCACTTCCTCTCTCCATTGCCTATTATAAGCCTGCTGTAACACCCCTCAGTGAAAAGACCTCTCCACACCTGAGAAGGCTTTCCAAGGACTCACAGCTTTGACAGCATCCTCACTCACTATATAGTTTCCCCCTAGAGGAAGAGGGGAAAATGTGGCCCCTTTTTCAAGCGAGTGTAAAAAAGACAGAGAACTAAATATGGTGTGTTAAAGGGATGATCAACCTGAATGCTTTGCTAAAGGAATGCATTTTCATCCTGATCTCTGTCTACCAAGTCTATGGCCTTGGACAGTCATGTACCACTACACAGTAATAGGTAAACTTATTACCTCAGAACTCACTTATAACAGAAGCCAATGAAGCATCTGCCTAGGGCTTCTACTATAAATGTGCTTTCTGTTGAATTATTGTTTGTTGGAATCGACTTCATGTTATGGATCCAGCAGAAGGAGATTATGTTTGGGGGAAAAAAGGAAAACGCTGGAGTGCTACTTTAAAATATCAGCTTGCTACACCTTAGTGACAGCTATGATCCACAGCGCTAAGAGAGTTCACCGAGGGCTCGCTGCCTGTGTGGCGCAGCAGATGGAAAAAAACTATCAGAAAGATGAGAGCGAAGGATTTAGGGGTCAAAGTGACTTTAAGGACATTTGAGGATATTGTGGTGGGAGGTGGCCGAGGTCCAGTAAAAGCAGTGAGGCATAGCCGGGAGGACACAGACAGATGTAGTTTTAGCCATGCCCCTGCAGATCAAGCTGGAGTGGCAGCCTGAGTGTGATAAGGTACACGTCACCATCTGCTCCACTCTGTGGGCCTTGGGCTGCAAGCGGAGAAAAAAATGGGTAAAGTCATTTAAAGAGACATCGCACCCTTCCGTGACCCTGTCAGTAGTGTAATTAGGATCCCAAGGGCCCCAGAGTGAAGGAGAAGACTAATGGCTACTATATAAAAATGATACAGACAACCATGAAAGTCATTTACATTTCCTCGCTGTTGTCTGAAACACTGCAAATTCTATGTAGCTAATGTCTGGCTATGGTTGATGTATTTTTTCAATTCATGCAAAAGAGAATTTTCTTCAGTTTTATAATTAATAGTTGTTGTATAATGAAAATAAAGTTAACTTTCAAAACATACCGTTTACATTCTCGTAAACGTGATTCATGTTAGGGTTGGTCCTAAAAATATTTTACAGGTTTGAAAATGTGCTAATATTTCTACAAGAGTACTTGAATCCCTAATTATACAGAACAACTGTTTGTTATTCATTATTTATGAACATTAGAGATTTAGTTTTAGCTGGTTTCAGTTATCTTTATCACACCAACTGGCTGAACTCATTCAACCTGTTTTAGGTTTTGAGCCATAAACTTGTTTGTTGATGTAGTTTTTCCATTTAATAAGATGTGACTTCCTTATGCAGTTATAACTGCTACTAAATGTTTCCAGTAACTGTTGAACAGTTGTGCACAAGTTTGAGGCTCTGAGAATCCAAGGCGCTGATTTTAGTGTGACTTGTACCTGAGATTACCAATAATCTGGTAAATATCATTATACTTACATATTTGTGCTGATTGATCAGATCAGTCATGTTTTCATACCATCCATTTATTATTTTGGCCTGAGATAATTTTGTCAAAATGCAGATTTTAGGGGGAAATGCAGAATCTAGGTGTATTTACATCTAAGATGTTTCTGCATAGCCCAAATGTTCTTACATATTTTCATATGCCAAAAGAAACTAGGCAGCTGCTCAGCAGTCAAATATATGCAATTTCATTGATTTCCACTCATTTGTAGTGTGGTGCTGCCTAGTAAACATGGAGCACATTTCTAGCCAGTATCTTGTGACTTAAACATTTCACAAAATTTGATGTTGCATCACTGCAACATTCTTTGGAAACTTGCCAACTTTTGTGACATTTTGTCCATAGGTGGAACTGCAAGTGACATGTCAATATCTTAAGGAACCTGGCTACATTTACACTGGCTACATTTGCTCACATCTCCTAAAAAAAGCCAAACAAAATTAGTCAGTAGTTAATACATGTCTATGTCCATTGTTAATCTTAATGAAACTTTGGAAGCTTGTTCATAATGGTACATTGGAGTTACAATTAGGAATGTCCCAATCCGATCACGTGATCGGAAATCGGGCCCAATCAAGTGGTTTCAGACTCAATCGGAATCGGACGTTACCTACCGATCAGGACTCGGGTATACAATGTTTTGTCAGGTTCATTTCAACCCCCCAGTCACTAGAGTTCTAGAGACTCTTACCCTGGCTGGACTTGCGTGGCAGACTGTTTGAATGGTGATTAGGGGCGTGGCAGGCGGCAGGTGCCCAGCTCGCTGCGGCTTGCCCTGTTCACAAGTAGTACACATGTGGGTGATTGTTGAAGGGAATTGGGGATCATTGTCTGCGTTGTGTGATTGGAGGAGTGCGTAGACGAGT
>JBBMFX010000134.1:12947489-12958378 GCA_037832545.1 Rhabdalestes septentrionalis
ATCATATTACCATTATCAACATCATTAATACCATCATCACCAAAATCACCATCAACAGCCTCATTATCATCATCATTATCATCACCGCCATCACAATAATCATCATTATTGTAATCATCACCATAATCATCATTATTGTTATCATCATAATAACTATCATCACAGCCACCACCACCACCACCAGCATCATCACAATCATTATCACCATCATCACAACGGTTATCACTATATTAATTATTATCAATTTCATCATTACTATCACCACTTTCATCATCATCAGCTAGCTCTCTTTCTTACTTCTGCTCATTTCTGTTTTTCGGTCTGATCACACAGACTCTGAAGAAACTGTGAAGATGGGCAGTGTGTGGGTCAAACTGGTTCCTCTGTGAAGTGTTCTGGGGCGTCGTCACGTGATCAGCGAGCGAAACTTGGCCAACTTCCTACAGGGAAGATTTGCTCTCTGCACGAACGGCACACGGGAGTGCTACTGCTTCTTTCTCTGCTTCAACCGGTGTCTTAATACGGTTTGTCAGGAGCCTGATGATGGTTTGTGTTTATTAGTTAGGTTGCTTTGGCTCTCAAATAAGAGCAATGTGTGGAAATGTAGGGACTGGTTTCTAATTTCGCTGCAGGAGGGACTTGTGTATGTGGATGAAGGGGAGCTGTGTGAGCTGAGCTCTGTGTGTGTGTGTGTGTGTGTGTAAATGAAAGAAGCTGACAGCTCCAGCCCACTGTGTATCGAGTTAGCTAACAAGCTAACCCAGCTATCTACAGCACTTCGTGGAGGAATCTGAGTCTGACAGGCGGTTTCTGCTATGCAGACTACAGGTACGACATTTTTGTACCCTGCTTCATTAAAGTATAGCCCCTCTTTTCATCCTGTTCACTTGTTTTCCCAGACTTATTGTGCATTTTGCTGTTTACGATCTCTGTAGTAAGAGGAGATGTTGCTGTCAGGGTTGAAACATTCTTCAACAGCAACAGCAAAATTACCAGGAAAAGTTAGCGAGCTGAGAGATCACAACCTCTGTAAATATGTCTAGCTAGCTTAAACCTCTTCGAGAGGCTTGTTTTTAAAATGATAACCATTCATGTACATGTTTTTCATAATTAAATACTTCTAATCCGGTATTAGCTAGTTATATTATAATTGTATACTTCCGATACATCCTAGAAAACCAGGAAATGTGTGAAAGAGAACTATGTAAATAATAAAAATCTGCATGATATACATGTAGATACGGTGGTGGCTGCTTAGAAAGTCATTTTGTAAATATAAAACCTTAGTATGATGGCTTTTAGACATGAGTAAGATCAGTAAATGGAGAGCTCCTTGCCAGTGTGGTCTCTAAAACCTTGGCCTGGACAAATCCGCGTGGATGTGGCAGTTTTCTGCAATTCGGTGCAAATACATTTTCTTACATTTTTAGCTTGTTATTCAATAGGTGACAATTAATACCCTTACCCCAGTACATAGGATGCTGACTTGCTTAGAAATTTGTCTAAAGAGAAAGTCCTATTGTGATGGCCTCTGGAGAGTCAATGTGTAGTAAGCTCAGTAAAGGGAGAACTCTTTGCCTGTGTGGTCTAAAACCTTGACCCAGTCAAATCCACTCAGATCTGACAAATGGACAAGCCATTTTGTTGAATGATGTTATTTAAAAGCTGGCAGGAAATGACCATGCCCCTAGAGATAACTTTCTCTTTCTGACTCTGAGAAAGTTATCATTATTTACTATGGCATGTGCCCCAGTTGTGCCACCCCTCATTCCTCAAGTAGAGCCAGCATCGATCTTACTATACAGAGAACCAAAGACAACTTGTAACCCTAATCCGTCGTCAGATAGCCATCTCCACCTCTATTTCTCTTCTCTCTTCCTCTCTGGTGTGACTTGCAAAGTGGTGTAGCAGAAGTCTAGGTATTGCAATAACAGTATAACAGCTTCATTTTGCAACCCTAGCGCATATGTCTAGATTCCTTAGATTTGATCTGAGGGCACAGAAGCAGAGATTGAGAGACTGAATGTCTATCACTGCTGCTGTTTGTCCTAATCCCTGCATGCTGAAATATTAATGAAGGCCAATTATGTGATTACACTGCAGGCTTCACATGATGATGATGGATCCTGTTCAGACACAGCCATCACACTATTCACCAGGTCCGTTCACCTAAGCGAGGTGGTTGCGCAACCAAGTCTTTAATAAGAAACAAGTTGTGATTTTCAGGAGCACGTTTTTCCAGTTTGGGACAAAGCCTGTAGTCCCCCTGTGCCTGACTAAATGCCTCAGGCCCCTTTTGAATTCTTTGTAGGCTCCTCAATCTGTCCTAAAGCAAGCCGCAAAAAGCAGTGAAGGTTCTATTGGTTCTATTAAACGGGACAATGCAACAAAGATTTTCAGAATATTCGCATGTTTTTGCTCACTTTTAACTATGTGGTATGAAATGTCCCTAGAAAATGACCTTTTACACTATTATTACAGTTTCTTATGTTCTGGATCTTTTTTGTGTTTTTTAATTAAATAAACCTTGGTCTAAGTGCTTCATTTACATTGTAACCTCTTCATAACTTAGACATGTGTAAGACTAATAGGCCTTTGATGTTTTGACAGTTATTCGTTATCATTGTATCCCTGTTTGTGCTTGACCCCACTTTCAGTGAGGTGTAGGTCTAAGGCTGTTTGAGAGGCAGCACGGAGTGCTGTGTGTGGCCGGGGAGATGAGGGTGCGCTTGTCGAGGAAAGTGACCCTGCTGACGAAGGCCTGCTTCTTCCTCTCTGTCCTCTGGCTCTTCTACCTCCTCCTGTTCCGCTCCTCCACTGCGGCACCATCCGGGGATGACACTGCCCACAACATCCTGGTCCGGCAGTTCTCACCACGGGCCAAGGAAGATGACGAGAGCCTCCTTCGACCCATTTATGTGAAGCCCAAGCCAGACCCTAACGCCCCAGGAGAGTGGGGCAGAGCCGCTCGACTAACACTCAGCTCTGAGGAGAAGAAACAAGAGGAGGACACCATTGAGCGTTATGCCATCAATATCTTTGTCAGTGACAAGATATCTCTCCATCGGCACATTCAGGATAACAGAATGCAAGAGTAAGTTCACGCCCCCACACTCTTGACACTCACTTAATCAAATTCAGTTGACTAATTTGATGGTTTGGCTGTATGAAACTTTGTAATTACCTCACATGTACATTAAATTAATAGAATGCTTTGTGCAACATTTCTACAAAGTACTTGTTTACATTTTGTTTGAATATACTCCAGTAATTGTGCACATGTGTGCTTTCTGTAGATTCTGCCAAGTCCCATGGTGAGACCAGTTCTGTGTGGTTTTTAGGATGTGGCGTTTCATCAGCTCTCATTCAATGAGTTTCCCTTAATGAAACACAGACCTATGTGTTAAAGCTAGTCTGCTCTACACTCCCACGCTTTTCCTGTTAGCTCATCTCAGCCATTTTGGTCAGCCATTACTCTTTGTAAAGACCTTTGCTCATCCCTGAAACTACTGTAAAGGATGGAAAAGACTTAAATAATGACTTAAATAATATTTTTTTTCTTTGCCAGTGTCTAGACTATCCTTTAATTGCATGACTGCCTGTTTTGAAGATCTCGAGCTGTGCTAACCCATTTTACTCACACCATCTGTAATTCTTGTCAGTTGCACTTAAATTTTGACACCTTCTTTCAGAAATGCTCTTCTGAGTGTCAGTGCTTGTCTCTAAGTCAGTCGATGCCCTCATTAATCTTGCTGTGGCTTTCTTTTTTGTCCTTGCTGTCTTTCTCTTCATGTTGTTTGTTATGAGGAGCGATCCTTGAAGAAAACAGTGCTACTTGAGATTCAGTGCTTTTAGTGAGTGCGTGGAGCCTCTGCCCTTGTAGTTGTGTTTTGGAGTGAGTCCAGTAGCAGTCTGCAGAACCCAAGCTGTCACCCTCTATTTAGTCAAGGATACTGCTGCCTCTTTCCTTTAACCACTGCTTCAGCCCCCACTTTCATGCACTGGCTTCAGTTCCCCAGACTCCTGTGAAAACCACTCTGGCATGTCTAGCTGACGTGTTAAAAGGCTTTTTGCTTTATACTTCTCTATGCTTCCTAACAAATGTTCAGTCTCTGAGTTTTTAAAATGCATTTTAAAACTAAAATAGAGCCTGTTCAGTGTGTGAGCCCAGTTTTGTGTGGGAATGGTGAATGTTTATTGAGGCTTGTTAAGTTGAATTTGGTGTGTGTGTAATGACTAATGACTTTGTTTTGCCTGTTGTCCATTGTCAGATGTAAATCCAAAAAGTATGATATTCATCGCCTTCCCACCACATCAGTGATCATCGCCTTCTATAACGAGGCCTGGTCCACCCTGCTAAGAACCATCCACAGTGTGTTAGAGACTACGCCGGCTGTCCTGCTGAAAGAGATCATACTCATTGATGACTTCAGTGACCGAGGTGAAACAAGAAAAAAACTGTTGAATGTGTTTATTATGTGTGTGTATGTGTGTGAGTGATCAAGACTCCGCTTGTCACACCCTAATGTTTATATGAACATTAATCTCCAGCTTGGTCTGGATCCAGGACTGTCTTCATCTCAGACGTTACACTGCTGCCTGTGGCTTGGTTCTAAGCTGACCTCATGAGAAACATTTCCTCTCATGTGGCCTCCCTGAAGCGACTGGAATCTCAGACTCATTCTGCTGAACCCATGCTGCTCTTACTGAGACACCAAAAATGCACTTTGGCAAACCCTTATTTTTGAGTTAATTTTGTCTTGCCTCAAGTGTATGTGTCTAGGAATATGCAATTATAACTAAATTATGTAGATTGCTTGGGATGCTGTAAAGTGGAAATGATTAAAAACTTAATGTGATGTGGATAAAATACAACTCTGTATTTAGTGCCCTCTCATTATTCCCTCTAGGAAAAAAAGAGATCAGCAGAATTTGCACCAACCGCACATTTACATTTTTTGCAGTGATATCATCTTATGGTTTGCAGTTCCGTCTTCGTGTTACTGAGTGAATGTCCCATAACAGAATATTTTTGTGCCAGTTTAAATGCAGTAATGCGTTAATTGTGCACCTCTTTTATTCATCATTAAAGCTTATTATGCACACTGATTAGCTACAACATTCAAACCAAAGACAGGTTAAGTGAATAACATTGATTATCTGATTGACAGGTGGGTGGGTATGTTAAGCAGAAAGAAAACAGTCAGTTCTTGAAGTTGATTTGTAGGAAGTAGGAACATGGGCTAGTGAAAGGATCAGAGTGACCTTTTTGACAACTACTGGATTTTGGTTTGTTCCTGGTATGCAGTGGTCAGTTCATACCAAAAGTCAACAAGTAAACCTGCAACATGGACATGGGCACCCAACACATATTAATGTGGATGGGGAGCATAAGCTAGCCCATCTTGTCCAATCCCACATAAGAGTTAGTGTAACACAAATTGCTAAAAACGATAATGCTGGCTATGAAAGAAAGGTATCTGAACACAAAGTGCATGCCATGTCATGTGGCTTGTTGGGTGCGTATGGTGAACAGATGTCGCTGGAATGGACTATGGGTAGCTGACATTGGAAGTGTGGTGCTCTGGACAGTGTTCTGCTGGGAAAAATTGGGTCCTGGGACTCCTGCGGGTGTTTCTTTGACATGTACCTCTTAGCTAAACGTTGTTATAGACCTTCAACAGTATTTCCAAATGGAAGTTGCCTCTTTCAGTCCTATCAAGCAATCTGATATGCTGGATAAACTAGTCTGATCCTTCGTGGTCCCACTGTGCAACTTAGATGACTTAAATTATCTGCCACCACTGTCTTAGCACCAGATACCACAAGAGATACCACAAGGTGTTGTGGAATCTATGCCTCAGCAGGTCAGAGTTGTTTTGATGGCTTGAGAGGATCTACACAGCTGGTTGGCACGTGGTTTTAATGTTGCTTTACAGTGTATAAACACATCTGCAGATGCTGTCTGTGTATAAACACAATATCCGTAGACAGTTTTGATGAATGAGTAATTTGGTTTATAAAAGGCTAGATAATGGACATAGACTGAACAGTATGAAATCATTCCTTTCAAAAGGAATTCCTATAAAAACATAGATTAAAAATAACACAAACAAGAAGCGTAGGAATTGGTGTCTGTCTGTTTCAGGCTCTTTTACTTAGTCTAGAGAATTAAGAGAATTTAATAGAGAATTTAATAGAAGTTGAAAATAGGCCTCTCATACCATTCATCTTGCCATTGATAGACAGATGCTTTATTGTCATTATGTCAGTACAATAAGATGATCTTTGGGGCCAGCTCACAGATGCACACAGTAAAGATATAAAATTTTTATTAAAAATTACATATTAAATGAGTTGTAGTTGTAGATAAGCATTGCATTGGTTACAAAGATTAGTAGTTGTAATGTACTGTCAAGAAGCTCAACTGAGTGTAATGATATGTAATAGAGTAATTATGACAGTCATTATTTCATAAGATTAATTGAGAAGATTCCCAGGGGGACAAGTCTTTCATACAAGACCTTTTATACCTTAAAAACATCATAAACATTATCAAACTAGGCTGTAGTTCATGGGGCCTCCTCACGTCAGGAACGGCTGTTAATCTTACCTTTACCAGCGAATCACCAGTTGTCTCTCATGTTATGGCTCCGCATGATACGACCCCATGGCAGCAACCCTGAACACGCTCAGTGGACTGGAGCAGAGAGATAATGTCAGAACATTTGAGTGAAAACATGAGTTTGCACATTTAATGAAAAATCATAAAGCATATAGGTTAAATGACAATTTTCATACATTTAATTCCCGTGCCCTAATGGCTCCAGGACTGGTTATACAATGAATATACTGATTTGCCTTAGAATATAAGTGAATATATAGATTTTTTCCTTACACTGGCATGGTCGAGCATGATGTTTGTTTGTCTGCTGGAGACTGATGGACTCTGAGCTAATACTCTGTCTTGGTTCTCTTTACAGGCTATCTGAAGTCCCAGCTGGAGGACTACATAAGTAACTTGGAGCGTGTGCGTCTCATCCGCACCAATAAAAGAGAGGGGCTGGTCCGAGCCCGGCTCATTGGTGCCACCTATGCCACAGGAGATGTTCTCACCTTCCTTGACTGCCACTGTGAGTGTGTGCCCGGCTGGATCGAGCCACTCCTAGACAGGTACATTCCCACAGATGAGTGTAGACATTAGTTTTGAACTTTTAAGGGACTTGTTTAGACACATACAATGGTTGATAGGCGTGATTATTATATTTTACTTTTAATCTGTGGCTTTTCAGTCTACCACTGTATGCTGGAGCCCACTCTTACCGTTAATCTAATAAATTAGACAATGGCATGGGCTCTCTCCCATATTGTTAGGCAGGATACATGCCATCATTTCAGGAACAAGATTTAGCATTTATTGTAGTACAAAGGAGAGTGAAATGTTTTCAGCATCAGATTTTTCACTTCATTTGTACCACTTATTCGTCAAGATGACCGCAGAGAATGAACTAGAAAACTTGACCTGCAGAACATTTCATACTCTGAAGATATTTAGAAATTGGCACAGCATGTTTAAGATCTAATCACAGTTTTCTACGGTATCCAAGTTTGGGGATGGTAAAGGCCATTGAGCCTTACTATTTTGTTTCTTGATTTTGATGTATGATGTGGACCATTGTCTTTTCATTGTCTGTCCAACCCCTTATTTATTCTAGTTTCTATACTGACTGTGGCATCCAGGAGATTTTTCTAGATTGATCTTGACTTCAATGAATTCAGCTTATTACAAGCATGAATTGTGTAGATACATATTTTCCTACACAATTCATACAAACCATTGTAGTCTCTGGTTTTAGATCCTCATGCTGCTGTTATAATGGGGCTTAGTTCATCTTACTGGGATCAAGTCATAATTGATCAAATAAGCTATGAGACCTTACAAATAACACTAATTGATTAGCTGATTTATTTAGTATATTTATGTCCGTAAATAAATAATGGTATTTGGAATGGTACATAAATGATTGTAATTAACTGTCATTTTGACACGTGTATGAATTTTAAACCTCTCAAAACATCTTATTGGCGACCAGAATCTCACGTTACGACTGGATGTCCTTTCTTGCAGGATTGGGCAGAATGAGAGCACTATAATATGCCCAGTGATTGACACGATTGATTGGAACACATTTGAGTTTTACATGCAGACTGAAGAGCCCATGGTGGGTGGTTTTGACTGGCGGCTGACCTTCCAGTGGCACTCGGTGCCAGAGGTGGATCGCAGGAGACGGAAATCCCGGACTGACCCCATTAGGTTAGTGCTTCGTCAGTCTCTCTAAAAAAGAGCTCCACGTTCCACATTTCGTGGTAATTGAAGAAGCAGATCCGAAAATGCTAATCAGGAATAGGCAGGCATAAGTCTCTCTTAGTGGTGGCCAACAGGTTTGTTTGAAAAACATTGCTTCGCCATTCCTGTTAGTTAATACTGTTAAATTAGGCTTCAGAGGACTAATAAACATGTTTATAGTGTACACAGATGCCCAGTCTCGTTGGTGCATTTTTGCACTGCCCTCTAAACGATTCAGTCTGGGTTTTGAAAGAGTAGATGTTTTCCAGAGGCAGTGAGTGCACTTACCCAGCACTGGCAAGAACATGGTGATGAATATCCCTGATGTGCTGCCAATGTTCTGCTCCTCTGCATTTCACAGGTCTCCTACCATGGCTGGGGGCTTGTTTGCTGTGAGCAAAACCTACTTTGAGTACCTGGGCACTTATGACATGGGCATGGAGGTGTGGGGAGGAGAGAATCTGGAACTCTCTTTTAGGGTAAGATCGAGTGATTAATGTTGCCACATCGTCAGTTCTGTTGTGGGTAACACACACAATTTCCAAAGACCAGAAGGACAGAATTTCCAAAATGCAATAGTCCCTGAGTAACAGTCTGCAGTTTCAGAGGACAGCTGTGACCATTATGGGATCTCATTAATGGAAATATTTGATCTGTGTTTGCATTCATTGGAAACTATGTTTCAGTACACATTTGGAATTTGCTTGCTTAGTTTGACAAGCATATAAATATTGATTCTTCTGTTGTGTAAATTTATCTGCAGGTCTGGCAGTGTGGTGGCTCTTTGGAGATTCACCCTTGCTCCCATGTTGGCCATGTCTTCCCTAAAAAGGCTCCGTATGCCAGGCCAAACTTCCTTCAGAACACAGTCCGAGCTGCTGAAGTGTGGATGGACTCCTACAAGCAGCACTTCTATAATCGCAACCCTCCTGCTCGTAAGGTACAGCTTTGGTCTTAGACCATCTTATTTGTTCGCTGCATTTGCTTAGACAGCACTATGTTGAAATGCTGGTGAAGAAAGTAGGCCAGGCATGTATTATGTTTCTCTGAGCTTTGTTGCTTGTAACTCCGAGTCCATATCGCTGCACTAATATGACTGCATTATTAAAGGCAGGAAAGTTTGATCAAGCATTGCATTACTTCCAGATATCTTAGGTAGAAAAATGCGATGGCAGGTAACACTGGGAGCTGTGTGGGATATGGGTAATAAATATATTATCGTAATGTAATATTATTATTATTGTTATGCAGGTTATAAGATAAGATACAATAAGAAAATCTAACCCATCATCAGTCCCACGAGTGAAAGATTTGTGTTGTTACAGCAGCAAAGTGGGCAGTACAAAAGGAGAAATCAAAAGCGGCATAAGCATAGAATATAATCTATATATTGTATGCATAGATATGCATAGACTTATGTTCTGTGACTTTGGCTCTGGGTCTGGTTTTCGCGGGGGTCAGCCATATTATTTGGAGAAAAGTTAACGGGACGCCTGACCATTATACCAACAGAGGTTTTAATGATTATATGGAGTTGGTCCTCCATTACACCTGCTAAAATGGTTTCGCCCCCCCACGCTATGGACAAACTTGTTTTTCTATAACAAACCAGATAAAATGTGAATGCCCTGCAGGGGCAAATAGTTTTGGCTTTATATTTGATTTGATTACATTAGTATTTAGAGTTGAGATGTACAGAAATATTTGAAATGCAGCTGTGTAACTGTGTTAAAGGGAACACTGCTGCTAAAAGCTCATTACTAGTTTAAAGTGTTTGCAAACCTAAATGTATTGCATTTTTGTTCATTTAGGAGTATTAAAAAAAAATAGGCTACTTTTAAAATAATTATTAAATTTTGCATAAAACAATGCAATTAAATATATATATATATATTTCTATATATATACTCATAAGAAGCACTTTTCCTGGAGTGGCCTAGCCAGTCCCTAGACCTCAATCTGACAGAAAATCTATGGAGGAGCTGAAGCTTAGAGTTGCCAAGCAGCAGCATAGAAACCTTAAGGAATTAGAGAGTTTCTGTAAAGAGGCGTGGGCTTGAACACGTCCTGAGATGTGTTCAAATCTGGTGAACTACTACAAGGAATGTGCTTGCGAACAAGGGGTTCTCCACTCTGTGCTAAGTTGTGTTTTGCTTGAGTATCAAATACTTATTTCACTCAGTGAAGTGCAAATAAATGTATGTCTTTTATGTAACATGTTTTTTCCAAATTTTGGTTGATATTCCGTCTCTTGCCATAAAAACTTTAGCTACCCTATAAATAAGAGACTGTTCATTTTTTTTGTAAATCAGCAAACTTACAAATTCAGCAAGGGATCATATAATTATCAAATAATTATTTCCCCCACTAGATATATATCTAGTGGGGTGTGTGCATGCGCTCTCCGAAAGCCGCCTTGTTGCTGCCCGATCTGTGCCAGACACCACGAACTTTGACCAACTGAAACACTTTACGGCAGACAGCGTGTTTCCATACCTTTTACTGGAAATATACTGGAAAGTATACTGGAAATTTTACATTA
>JBBMFX010000134.1:12958478-12977922 GCA_037832545.1 Rhabdalestes septentrionalis
TAAAGAGTTGATACTGGTTGACGACTACAGTGACCGAGGTATGGACTAGACTTTGTCCTGTGGCAATGTGAGACTCCTTCCACTTCATCACTTTTTCTCTGTCAGTGTTGATGGCATTACTTAACGAACTTGTTTACATGCAAACACAAGGAGAGGAAATGACGAAACGTGACTCAAGAGATCATCTTCACAGACTGCTTTTTACGTGCTCTGTATTTATCCCAGTATTAGCTATTATAATCTCCTTACAGTCTAACTTCTGTTTCCATACTGATCCAGCTCCCAGCACAACTGATCCAAGCAACCAAGGGATATAGAATGTTGCTCACTTTGTTCAGAGGTGCTGGGAACTGGACTTTATAGAAGTAGTACACTCTTTAAAATTGTGGTCCCCCAAGATATGAACAGTGTAAATGTACCCACCACTCAAAGGAATGCCATGATGCCTAAGGTCCAATTGTTTGTTTGTTTACTTTTAAATGTGAAGTGCATTTGTTTTCCTATTTCAAAATTTTCCTATTTCATAGAATAGATAAAATAGGATGTACGAAGTCAGTGTAAGTTAAAATTCCACCATAAAGGAATGGGATACAATTATGCTCCATGACTAAGGGTACTGAAAAACTACAGCATTTATTCCCTGAATGGTACTGTTTTCCATAAAAAGAAAAATGGGGTTTGGCTTTTGGAAATCAAGCCATATGTGTACATTAGTTATTGAAGTAAACCATGTTTGTAACCATGTAGGTTTTTATGAAATCATGTCCCCATTCACTATCTTTGGAATTGTAAATGCAATATATTCAACACACACTGCAAGCTTTGTTGTTGGTAAATAGTAAATAGTGCTGGTGAATGACAGTATCAGTGGAGATCTGAAAACAATCAATAAATGGAATTTCAGCACAGTGAATAGTGTTGGTAAAAGCAGACTCTCTTGCACCACTGTAACAATTCTCACTTTGACTCCTTTAGAGCATCTGAAGCAGCCTCTGGAGGACTACATAGCCGGCCTGAGGAAAGTGCGTCTGATCCGAGCCCGGAAGAGAGAAGGGCTAGTCAGAGCTCGGCTCCTGGGTGCCTCAATCACAACAGGAGATGTGCTGACTTTTCTTGACTGTCACTGTGAGTGTCATGAGGGTTGGCTGGAGCCCTTGCTTCAGAGGTAAGAGCACCTCTGCATTCTTTCATTTTTTCCATTCATTCTTTCAGTCCTTGTGCTAACCTCCAGATTCCTGTATTGCAGAATAAAGGATGAACCCAGTGCTGTGGTATGTCCGGTGATAGATGTCATTGACTGGAACACTTTCCAGTACTTGGGGAACCCTGGAGAACCTCAGATTGGGGGCTTTGACTGGCGTCTGGTTTTCACCTGGCACTCTGTTCCTGATTACGAACAAAAACGCAGGAGCTCCCCAACTGATGTCATCAGGTACGTGGCTCATTTAGGCCGAGGCCAGGGTGAGGTTGGCACTATTAAATAGCGTTTAGCAGTTCACAAGTGAACTTTAGTCATTAAAGTCACTGTTTGCACTTTATGCCTTTTGATTATTTTATGGGCTATGAGTGTTTTAATAATAACAATGAAGCATTGTTTTATGTTACCTTAACTTGCCTTAAAACATTTTTTTCTTGTATGCTGTTGTGTTAAGAGTTTATGTCATGGGTTTTTCTTCTTGTGAAGATATATTTCAAGAAAAAACGGGAAGCTGCATTGGAACAGGGAGGAATAGAAATGTCTTTACCTTTGTAAGTCTGAAAGAGGCATAGTTCAATTTCATCCAATTTTCTCTAAGATCTCCAACCATGGCTGGAGGCCTATTTGCCGTCAGCAAGAGGTACTTTCATTACCTGGGCACATATGACACAGGGATGGAGGTTTGGGGAGGAGAGAACCTTGAGTTTTCTTTCAGGGTGAGTTTTCACTTTGTTTTTTCTCCATGCTGTTGCATTGTGATTTTGTTTCGGCATGTTTATGGGATGTAAATTTCATTATTTACACAAGATCTCTAGGTCACTCTGTTGTTTACTCAATCAGTGAGGCTCTCATTGGCAGCAAACTCTGTGATAACCATAACCTCCAGTGTCTGTGCTGTGCTGTGTTAATCCAACTCAAATGTTTGTGCTGTGCATGTTCACCTCTGTGCTTTAATTACTTACTCTAGCTAACAAGAAATCTGTCATTTGCTTTGATGCTTGCCAAGCAGTAGCAAGACTGTGTTCCAAGAGTTATGACAGGAAGGAAGCTTCTGTGTATTTGTGATGTATATTAATTTGCCTTACATTTTGAGAAGCAGATAGCTGTTCTGTCCATTCATCAACACAAACAGACTTGCTTACCCTGTGAGGTTTAACTGCATTAGGCTAATTCACCTCTCATGCTCTGACTTTTACACAGATCTGGCAGTGTGGAGGGAGTTTGGAGATCCACCCTTGCTCCCACGTGGGCCATGTCTTTCCCAAGAAGGCTCCTTACTCACGCAGTAAGGCCCTGGCCAACAGCGTACGGGCAGCAGAGGTCTGGATGGATGGCTACAAGGAGATGTACTACCACCGCAACCCTCATGCACGCCTGGTATGAACACTGGTGAACACTGGGATATTTGGTCATGCTGTTAAAGCTCTGGCTCGACTAGAAATCTAGTATACACATAAAAAGTTATACTAGATTTAAAAAGAAAGGTATACCATTTAAAAAGAAAGTCAGAGACTCTTATATTTTTTTGGACTGCCTTTAACTTTGATTATGGCATGCATTCACCTTAGCTTTGATTACGGAATGCATTCTCAATGTAGTTAAGGTCTGGACTAATTGGGGCCAATCCATGTGTGAAAATGATTCATTATGCTACTTAAATCAATCTTTCACAATTAATTGTCATCTTGGAATATGTCTGTGCCATCAGGGAAGAAAAAATCTATTGATGGAATAATTCAGTATACTCAGGTAGACAGCTGAATTCATTCTTTGGGCACATGATGTTGCTGAACCCAAAACTGACCAATTGAACCAACCCCAGATCATAGCACTGCCCCCACACCAGGTGGGTGCATCACTTCATCCGCCTCTCTTCTTACACTGACATGCCCATCACTCTGGTGAATGGCAGATCGTGTGGTCTGATGAGTCCACATTTACACTGTCCCAAAGTCTAGTCTCTCTGCTCCCTCGCAAATTGAAGCTTTTTCGAAGAGCCTCACTGGTTAGTGGGGCGGTTTAGTCCCAAAAATTGTGATCCCTTCGTATTTACTTTCACAATTAAACATAGCCCTGAGTTCTGCTGTTGTTTTTTGCTTGACGCATACCAGTATTTTGACCCTTCTGATACAGATTCCATGACCACAGGATGTGCCATCCGACATGCAGTAATTATCCAGTGGGGGGGCCCTTGCCCATTTGCTTAGTTAAATCCAGATTACTTTTTTTTGGACAAGCAGTGTATGAACTTGAATGTAGTCTAAGCAGGTTGAGAGAAGTTTTGGTGTTGCACAAAAACTATTTGGGTGACTTTTGACATTCAGTGTTTTTTTGCTACAGATTTGTCACTCAGTCATCTAAATGACAGGTTAACAGCAGCATAAAGGAGACCTTGATTGATTATGAGGCCTTCGAGAAACAGGATATGTACACACATGCACACAAGCTGTAAGCATGAACCTATTGAGTGACAGGCAGCACTGAGCTGACTGCTGTACCAAGGTGACACATTGTTTGCTAGGGGTAAGATTACGGTTGCGAAAAGTGGATTCCTTCTCTGGTTGTTTGTACGTCTTCCATTTGCCTTTGAGGAACGCCGTCCTAGGTGCCCTTCTGAGCCCTGTACTTAAAGGAAGAGGTGCTCTTAGGGTGGATCGGGTACCTCTCATGTCTCCCCATCTGGGAGGTTGAGCCAGGTTGGCAGTGCCAGGTGGAAATCGACCTGGTGCGATTGGAGCTGATAAGGCTCTTTCTTCTTTTGGATTTGTACCACAGGCAAACACCAGCACTGCCAGGGTGGATCGAGTGTGACTAAGTCTTGTCCTTCTCCAGGCAATTTTGTAAAAGGATCTAGCTCTCTTTCACTCTCAGAGACTCAAACCATATTTTATTAATAGCCCAAATCTCTGTGGATTCTTCAAGACTAGCATAAAGGATCAACAAAGTCAAGCTAAGTGATGGCTCTCTGTCATCAGCCTGCCTAATCGGTCCAACCTTGGCGGCTGCATGAGGGCTTGATTAAGTTTAAAAACAAATCTCCAGGCAGATCGCTCCAGGGCTGAAAGAGTAAGCATGACCATGTTATGTTATTTTCATATGCTTTCCTGTGACTTGACCACCCAGCTGGTCTCTTTGGCCGCTGCGTGAGTCTGATGAATCACCATCTCGTCAGTAGAAGAGGCAGTAGCTCATTTAGAGCAGCTCTAGCCGCCATCATCTATCTTTGCACAGGGCTGCTAAATGGCACAGACAGGGCTCTGCCTCCAGATGTTGCTCGCAAATAAGTGCATCTGCCATGCGCCTCTGTGGGCCTTAACTCAGCAGGAACTGGCCTCTCAGATGGCAGGAATGTGGGCTGATCACAACCATTCACACACAAACATGGCCCACGCCTCAAGCTGCATTTCAGGTCATGCAAGGATTGCGGCTTTAGCATTCTTCCTCTTAAATACGTGAGGTAGCAATGTGTAGATGGCTCAGCTGGGTTTTGTTTATGAAATTCATATAGCAGGACAATGTTACTTTTTCCTGATTGGTGGACTTTTTTTTTTCTATGAAAATAGATGAAGCTGCTGGGTTCAGCTTTTCTGAAGGGGAGTGCTTATGCTAGGGGTTAGCTACATAAAGTTTTGACATTGTGCACAGATCTTCCCCATACGCTCTTATGATTAAATAAGGCGGTGAAGTGTAATTTCATGTTTATCATAATTCCATCTATTGTTCTCTTTGTGACATGCTTTACACTAAATGAGAGTCACATTACTAAAAGCCTGGAAATATTTTTAGGGAACCTTAAAATATAATTCCAAAAAAATAGCTCATCCATAACTGGAGAAGTCCTCATGGTATTCCATGAGGAGTCTGGGCTTCATATTCCGTTTTCAAGTGAATTCATGACAGAATTTGTATGAGCTAGTTGAGCTGATTTGCGTAAGCAAGTTAAGGTTTCTGTTTAAAACACAGTGCAGTAAAAAGTTCTTGTTTCTAGGAAGCATATGGTGATGTGACGGACCGACTGAAGCTAAGGATGCGTCTACGCTGTAATGACTTCAGGTGGTACCTGGAGAACGTGTACCCCGACATCCATGTTCCAGAGGATCGGCCTGGAATGTTTGGAATGGTACGCTGTTTAAGGCCACACAACATAGTGTTGGTTCGTTGTTGTTGGTCTATAGTGTAATACTGACACTGCATAAGGCTCGATATTTAAATGAGCCCTTTAACTACACTGTTTCTGTGGGTGTTTTCATTTGTTCCTGTAATCATAAAAAGTTCATTGTTTTGGTCAAAAAATAGAACTGCGTTTGAATTGTGTATTAGTAAAAAAAGACCGTGAGATGTAAATTAGGTGTAAATGCTACCGCACACCAGATGTGAAATGCCATAGCATTCTGTAGGAAACCCTACATAGCTTATAACACATAAAACTTGAAAATCACTGAATGTTGCACTCCACTCATGTTGATGAAATTAAATAAAACATTCAGGTTCATTTAGTACTAGTGAGGTATTTTTAGAATGATTTTAAAAAATGCCTTACAAATTTGAATATCCAGGCTGGCCCCTAAATATTATACAAAATAATGCAGAGCAGTATTGAGAAACTAATCTTACTGTGTTGAAGTGAGTACAGCAACTTCAGTATGGAACAGTGTAATTTCTAAACTAGAACTTTGTCCAATTATTGTTTAAAATTCATTTGCAGTTAAAGAATCGAGGAATGACCAACTATTGCTTTGACTATAACCCTCCGGATGAGCATAATGTGGTGGGCCACAGGATCATTCTGTATCCGTGTCACGGCATGGGCCAAAACCAGGTAAGGGTCTGTTCTGAAGCTTTTCAGCAGTAAAAAGTCTCCTTACAAAAAAACACTTCTCTCTACACCCTATTCCATGCAAAGTGAATTATGTCTCTTCTAGGGAAAAAAAAAAGAAGTGTCAGCAGGGACTGTGTTTCATCTTTATTATTTTCAGCAAAACATTACATTAATAATATGCTACATTATAATTGTATTGTAAAGCAGTGCAGTCTTGTTTTCAGTGACTCTTGCTGCCTGGTTGCCTGGTATTGCAGGATGACTCCTGACGCTCCTTTCTCTCAGGGGGTTATGTGCTGTTCACAAGCTGCAAGACCCAAAGATGGGTGTGTGCACAGGATCAGCCTGATACACAATTTGGGCTTTTAACATGCCCTCACCATGCAATCAAATGAATGACATTAAAAACAGTATATTACCAACTGCTTTTATCTTTAATACCAACCTGTGATTTAAGTGATTTTCGATTAAAGATGGTTTAATGGTTTTCTGATATGACATGTTTATATATTTCTCCATGGTGAAATTATCTCTTTGTTTTCTGGTTACAAATACATATAAAAGACAATTCCTACTAAACAGCAGTCACTATTTAGAATATTCTGAGGGTTTTGTTTTCATTACAATTATATCGGATGCGAAGAAATATCAGTTTTAAAAACCGACCTCCATTTAATTTCAGTATTCTGGTGTAAATGGTTCAACCAAATTTTTAAAGATTGCTTTGTGGTGATGTGATGATTTTCTGAAACCTGTATGTACACTGTATGTATGTAGCGTATATTGTCAGGAACATTGTCTTGATTTTTAAATGGGGGAATTTAACCTAACAATGGGGAGTTTGCCTGTAGACACGTTAGACTAATCAGGAGCAGCCAGACACCCATGAACTGTGCAGGATAACACAATCACAACTGACATGCCATCCAGAACTCTCTGTTCAGCATTCAAGCCTCAAGCCTAAACAAGTGAATGTGCTGGTGTTTTTGCCAGCGAAAATATGCCTGAACCTCTGTTTCTAATCAGTTTAAAGCATAGACTAAATATCGCACAGAAAATTCGCAATTGTATATTTTGTCCCAATAGACCAGCCCTACCATAAAATATTACCTGAATACCTTTCTGGTTTTTAGCATTCATACACATAACTAGCAGATTTGCAGAATAATGGATGGACACTTTTGAAGCCTTTTCATTTATTTGTAAAGACGTGGATAAATACTTTTACTGTTGTGTATACCTTGACATGCCATTGTGAAAATCTAAACAAAGTAACCTGGCCGTTTTAGCAGTGTAGCACACTTTGCTGTGTCACGTGTCTTCATTTCTGCTCTTCTGGCGTTTCTCTCCCTGTGTGCCAGTTCTTTGAATACTCCTCAGAGAGCGAAATCCGCTACAACACAAGGGAACCTGCTGGCTGTGCTGTGGCTGATCCCATCTCCACATTCCTCACCATGAGCCTATGCAGTAAACGCAGAGATCCAGTTCCCGAAGACCAGAAGTTTGAGTTCAGACAGGTGAGATTGTGTCTCTGGATGTGAGGGCTGATTGAAGACACAAAATGTTTGAATTAACTTCAACAGACATTTAGTGGCTGTGGAAAAAATGTGAAAATGTTACTTTTCCAAGGACAGTCAGGACCATAGTGATCAAGCTTGCCATAGTAAGAAGTTCATTTGAAGTCTGTCATAGTCTGAAATTCAAGGGGTTTCAAATAAACTCTCTCAGGACAGAGATGACTCAAATCCAGTGAGCAGAGAGGGACTTTGCCTGGATAGCAAAGAAAGACGAGGACATTGGCCACTGGCGCGCTGAGGAGGGCCAGTGTTTGCTTCCTTTGGGGACTGGGAGAGGGTGTGAAACACTGTGTTTGGCTGGAGCCTGTGTCTGAATAAGCCTGAGGCCTTGGAGTGATCTCAGAGAGAAAGACCAAAAGCTCTGACATTAGGCTGTCTCATTCCATAAACGTTTGATTGAGAGGCCTTCGGCTGTCCTGCAGGGCTTTCATTTCAACATATAACACATATTCCATATGCTAATATGTGGCTCTGCAAAAAGCTTGTCCTGGATTTTTTTAACAGCTGTGTTGCGTTATTTATTTATTTATTTATTTCCAGGACTGATACCGATTATTAGTAATCAAGGCAACCAATAACTGATATTGGGACCAATGTGTGGTGCAATAAAAATGTAAATCTTGACGTCAAAAAAACATAGAAGAGCAAAACCCAACAAAATTGTAATAGAATTGCTTTAGGCAGAAAATGAGTCAAACTTCAGGGCACACTACTTAAGCTTGTTACTTGTTACTAGTAGGCTTGATATACAAAAATGAAAAAATATTTTTGACTGTCCCTTGCCACCCCTAGTTGTTTTGCTCAAATATGACAAAAAATTACAACCCGTCACAGGAGAAATGCAGTAATCTTATTGTGCAGTGAAAAAGGTTATTAGTTACACCTTATTAAGTTTACAAGTATATGTATATTTTTTGGGGGGGTGGTTCTTTATTCGTCTGAATTGTTACTATAATATCTTTCTCTGGTTGTAAAACTGCTGCATATCAGCTGTTGAAAGGACTTCGTGCCCTGACCAGTTATATTTATGCCATCTTTTTGAACAGGATGGCACACTCTACCATGTCCAGACTCAGAAGTGTGTCCAGGCTGTGGAGAAACTGGATAACGGCAGCCCTGGTCCTGCTCTCCGCCCTTGTACTGGCTCAGCCCACCAGCAATGGTTCTTTGAGGAAAGATCATAATGCAAGACAACCTTCCAGGATATCAGAATTTTCTGTGCAGCTCACCGGCATTTAGAGTCAGGTTTGAAAGGAAATTCTACAAATCTGTGGCACTTTACCATCCTGCATACACACGCCTACATGACGACTTCACCTCAGTCACTCCGCTGTATTTCAGACTGTTTTACTGTAGTGTATTTTGAAATTACAGCTTAGGGAGGTGCGGACTTCGTTTACCCCCAAACTTCATCTACTTTTGTACATCTACAGTTATTGTCCATTTTTCAGCTCCATTATTCAAATAGGTGCACATTAGATAGTTGCCAATTATAGACTGGAGAGTGTAATGATTGGGCTGTGCCTGTTCAAGAAGGAGGTGCAGGAGCAGACTATCATGCAGTTTTCTCTTTATTCTTAAACAGAAACCAAGGATGGCACGAAAGCCCAAACTGTAAACAGAGAACAAAACCTGAACAAATACAACTCAGTCTACGATGTTGGCCCAGGAAGAGACCACACCCCCAGTGAACATAAAAGCCCTAGTTGCTTTTAAAATCCTTGCTGCTGTTATTTTTTAAGAACTGTGTCTACTTACTGTCCATTTATATCTAACCTGTTGTTCCACCTTGCAGTCATCCTGTATTTGTTCACTGGAAGTTAGTCTCTGGCCATGTAACACTGTTGGCTTCACACGTTTACATTTAGTTGGTATAACCAAGTGTGAGTATTCTCAGCCTTTGAGTATCACTGAGGTGTTTAAAATCTCCAGTAGCACTGCTGCACCCAGATAACACCTTATCACTGGTAGTCCTGTAGAGGTCTTTACCATTGATGAAGAGAGTAAAGGGGGCTAACAAATGATGCACAGCAGTGTTTGGTGGAGCTGATAAAATGAACAATGAGTGTGGTGACATGGTAGGTACCCGATGAAGTTCATAATTTGCTAAAAATAAACCTTTAACAATAGCGTTGAGGGACTGCCTCAATAAGATGTGATTTGAAATTCTTACCTCAGAGCAGTGCTTTTTAAAAAAACTTCTTGGTGCATTGCGTCATGTTAATCTACAACAGATGCTCACCATGCGACTGAAACGCAGAAGGCACATTCTAAACATCAGTTTTGTCCAAGCTTCACTGGTACAACAGAGAATTCAAATGGGCATTTAATAACACAAGCTGATCTTTTGTGGAATTTGAACATTCTTGTGATGTCAACTACGTTTGGTACCATCCTTTATATAAAGGCATACTGATGTTATGTATAACTACTATTATGGCATTTAGCTAATGCTTTTATCCAGAGCGACATACATCAAACCTGTAAAGCTGTACTTAAATTAACGGCCACTGTTCAACCAATTTACAGCACGCTAGGTACACCTAAACAACTCCTGTCAAAGAAAAGTCTGAGGTTAAGGCAAAAGTAAGGAAGGAATGGAGATAATTCCTTAATTTTATAAGATATTAATATGGGGAAGAAGAAATTAATAAGCAGAAACAAGAAGCACAGTTAGTCACAGCACACTTGAAGGTGCTCCTTGAAGAGGTGGGTCTTCAGATGATGCTTGACGAAAGCGAGGGACTCTGCAGATCTAATCGGAGGAGGTCGTTCGTTCCACCACTGGGGGCCCAAGACTGAGAATATACTTGATTCATGTCATCCTGCTCTCTTGACCAATGGAGGTTCCAGACGGGCTGCGCTTGAAGCCCTGAGAGGACAAGAAGTGACACGCTGCTTGATCAGCACTGAAATGTATGGGGGGCAAGTCCATTCTTGGCCTTGAATGCAAGTGTCAAGGATTTGAACTCAATACGGGTGACCACTGGGAGCCAGTGAACGTTCCTTAGTAAATGAGTTTGTTAGCAAAGTCACCTCTGGAGGTAGACGATCCCAATCCCAGCAGGCTGTGTTGGGCATTCTTGGCTTGGATATTCAGATAAAAGCCACATTGACATATGCAGTGGCATTGCTGCAATTATC
Organism: Rhabdalestes septentrionalis; assembly: GCA_037832545.1. Classification (NCBI taxonomy): domain Eukaryota; kingdom Metazoa; phylum Chordata; class Actinopteri; order Characiformes; family Alestidae; genus Rhabdalestes; species Rhabdalestes septentrionalis. Next base: position 12,969,217 of record JBBMFX010000134.1, read on the forward strand.
TTTATGAACCACTTGATGGTGCCAACTCCTCCATTTTCTCTCTTATGTCCTTCTGCTGTGTCCTCCATGTTCTCTCTTCAGCTTACAGCGATCATTTACACAACTCACGCTTTGATTACAGTAGTTCAGATAGCTGGTTCCTCGGAAGCATTTCAAGTTTGATTCATTATCATGCAGATATTTTAAAGCGTTCTTTAGCCTACCTCTTCCGGTCATGCACCTGCTGATGTGGAAATTGCTGTCATTTGCTACAAAATGGGACCATGTTTTGAAGAAATGTCATGAACTAAAGAGACTTACTGTAGATTTTGTTCAGTAAGTACTAGATAGATGACTGTATTGCAATGTAACTATTTTTCTCTTGCTCCATACACACTGTTATAATTATAACCTGTGTATGAGCATAAAGTTCTGTCCTCCTGTTTGTTAATGAGTAAGAAGTTCATGGAGCGAGGGCTCATTTCTCTTTGATTTTTCCAGTATGTAGTTTATCAAAATAACAGACAGGAGTTTCTGTTTTAAAATTATTTATTATTACTGTTTGTAACTATAATAACTAATGTGTTTGTGCAGCAAGGAACTGCACTATTTTTCTATGTAATTTATCTCTTCTTTTTTTTCCCACTGAGCAAGTGCCTTACGATGCAGATCTTTCTTTCACTGGTCTGGGAGATGGGAAATTGCTTGAAAAGACTCATATGAAGTTAAAATATTTTCTCTTTCACTGTTTCATGAACGGATTCGTTTTAAGGAAGCATTGCGGTGAGGTTTTAGGTGAGCTGAACCGGCGCACTCAGTGGGGTCTCTCTGATTGAGCTGAGAGCACATGACATAAGCACAATACAGCCCAGATGTTTGCGGAAATTCCACAGATAAGCAGGAGGTTGTCTGATTGATTATCTGTGGATTTACACTAGAGCCTATTGTGTCAGCGATGGGGGAGCTTCCCCTGTCAGACCCCCAAAGGCTAGAGTGCAGAGAATGGACTGCCTTGTGAGAAGAAGATAAACTTATATACTGGATCCACTGATGCTCTTGAATCTCCAAGAAACCAATCATGGACTGCATTGTTATGATCTGTATGACTCAAATCTATTTAGCTTCATAAATATTAACTATGTTTTGTGATTCCAAACATGGAAAACCTGCATCTCTGCAAAACAAGTGTCATCAAGCAAGCTACAAGCATACAGTCATCTATTACAAAATCTCATTATTGTTAACTGGTTCACTAAGGGCAATGAATAATTAATGTATTCCCAGTGTTTGTTTGTTTTTTTTAACTCACTGGTATATGCACTTTACTCTGAAGCAATAAGACAGCGGAAGCATTAACCAGATTGTCTGCTGTGTCACGCCCTTGCATATTCTCAGTCTGTTTTAAGCGTTAAGCGTTATTGATGTCTTTGTTGGGGTGGGTTTACAATGAAGTTTTTTTTTTGGTAAAAAAAATCTTGAGGTAACTTGGTTGCTGTTCTTCAAGTGTCCTTAACATATCATAACTTGTCCGTTTCAACCTTTTTTCTGTATTTCCACACTTGCAATTAAAATCTTTGTGATTTCTGATGTCATTTGTACTATTCCTTTGTTGAGCTTTTGGAAGGCTTGAACATATTTTGAATCTAACATTTGAGATAAATTAAAACCGTTCCGTAACACTTGGGTAGTTGTCATGTGTGGCCTAGTACGAAGAGATTTTTTTTTTCCCTTGGAACTCTAGAACACTAATCTTTCTAGCCATAACATCCCTTTGAAATCCCCTTTTTTTCTTAGGCCTACTTCCACCACTTTCTCTTGTGAGAGGATTATGAAGAAGCTGAAATCAAACCCTGCACTGCAGGAATATTAAATCCTAAAGTTTCTGCAGTAATATGGCACGTGTGCATTCTTTCTCTTTTTTTTTTTTAATGCCAGCGCCTATCAAGAGAGAGCATGTGATAGATGGAGAAATATGGAAAGAGAGAAGGGAAGAAGGAGGGGAAGAAGAGAGTCCTCAGTCTCAGCATATCTGATTGGTTTGAACATGTGCAGCTGAGTATGAGGGAGCACTCATGCCAAGTCGCTCCTCGCTCTGTGCTCTGCCCTGCAGTCATTCGAAATTACTCATTCATGATGCGCGTCTGTTTGATATTTCATACTGTGCGTGGGCCTCCTTTGTTTAGTGTCATCTGCCTCACACTCGGGCGGCGGTAGGGGATTAGCAGAACCCCGTAACCGCACTGCTACAGAACACACCAGAGGGCTTTCGCAAAGCAGCACCCAGAATCAAGCTGCCGTCCTTCTTTTCTTTTTTTTCCCTTTTTCCTACTGAACGCCGTACTTGCTCCTCTACTCCAGTAGCCTTTTGGAGTGTACCTCTATTTCCAAGGAGGCGTTGGTGTGCCCTTACTGTGACACATTGTGGAAACGCTTATTCTCAGCTCCCTGCATGTGCGCAATCTCACTGCAAGAACAAGGGTGCATATACTGATAAGGTGTATCAGATTGTACGGAGTCTCTAGTCTGGAAAACAACATTAGAAATGGAAATAATCTGTCTGTTAAATGCAGCTCACACCTCAGTGTGAGTGATACATTTGGGATCTTTGGTATCGAGGCAGCTTGCTCGCCTACGTCCCATGTGTCGTTGAGCAGGGTCTGCGTACACCCCAAGCCACTCTGCTCTAAAAGGCAGAAAGCTGGAGTTGGCCAAGGCTAACAAGGCATGCACTGACCCTTTAAGATCTCTCAGTAATGGCTCATTTTCTTCATCTGGCTCCAAGTGTGGCATGACATGTAGGCCTGCTATCTTTCTGAGAATGAATACCAAAGGGCAGGAAAATGCTCTCAGGCGCCATAATTGATGTATTATGGTAAAACTTAATTAAAGGCTTAGTCCAACAAATGTCCGATGTCGTAACGTTTTCTGAGGTGAAATTGCATTGAAAGCAGCCTTTATGATAACTGCCATTTGTTGGAACAAGACTTTATAAATGTGTATATATGATTATGTCAGATGTCTTAAAAAATATGTGTAGGTCTCATGACACCTTATAAATATATTGAAGTTCCTAATATTTCTGTAGGATGTCTGAATGCTAGTGGTGGACATTGGGCTCATAATGTGTCCATCAGATTTTCTTACTAATAATTTTTTTTCTTTGAGGCCTATTCAGTGGTTTACAAAGAACATGAGTGGGATACACATGCCATTCTGTAAAGATCTTTCATCAGAATCAGAATTGTACAGAAAATTCCAGTCGCCAGGGCAACAAGGAGGCAAAATTTAAATAGCAACAGGGAAGGGGGATGACGATGCTGCCTCTCCACACCACTGGGTTTATGCAGAATCCAACAGTATTATCGCTGCTCTAAGAGAATAATGGACTTTGCTATGGCAAAAATTCCAGGTAAGGGTGGGGGGGACTGCTTATTGATAGTCCGCAAAAGGAATTTGGTTATTTCTTTCTTGGGGTCTCTCTGCAAAAAGATTCAGCCTTTTGACCTCACCATTTTCAACCTTTCTCCGGATTGCTATTAGAACCATTATGTATAATCCAACTCCCCATGGCACAGACTGCATTATCAGCTTTGAAGGCCATGGCCTCTTTCTTCCTCTTTACATTTCTTCTTCCTCTTTCCTTGCCTCTCGGGGCTTGATATAGCTGAGGGTGGGCCCCCACAGTCTACATGTTCATTAGCAATGGAACCCCCTTCTAGTTTTACAGTTTATTCCAATTTGAACAGTTTTAAAGCGATTTCCAAATGTATGTCATTTGTGTCTGCAGAACTGTAACACTGGAGAATGGTTTATCAGTCGAATCGAGAAAAAGTACTTCACTAGGAAGCTTTTGGGCAGGAAAATATATCTTCATTAACATGCTAATTTAATGTTGAATTAAGCTATGTCTGGAAGACTAACCCTGAACAGTAATGTAATGATTCATTGTACTTTATTCGTTCTTGATGGACATTTGTCTTTCACTAACTATGGTAGCTATTATAGATTATGTCTGTTTTGCTGTATTAGAGCTTGATGTGTCCAAGCCTCTTGCAAAGGAACAATACAAAAAGCTCGCCAAAGGAACAACAGGCAAAGTGGATCTCAGCAGAAACCAATCAAAACCAGGTAATTAGACCGGTTCCCACAATTAGCTATTTATTGTTTGTAGTGTGAGTCAAACGGAACATGTAGTTAAACTACAAAAGTTGTCTCCCTTTTCAGGATAATCTATTTGATGACAACCATTGATTTACACAGATACAAAATGCTGGACTCGCAGCCATGCTACTGACACCAGAATGGCATTTTTAAAACTTAATTTCAATCTATAATTTGGCTTCAAGTGATAAACTCACCCATTGATTCTCACAATGTAATAGAACAAATGGGTTATTTGAAGATGCCACTTGTTGAACATGTTTCCATTTCTGATGCCCAGCTCCAGCTCTAGAATCAGCAAGGGCATGGCTCCTCCAGGGCCAAAGTTGAGATACCTGGGGTAGAGTGAATACTGAGAGACACAATTGAAAAGCGAATTTTTTTAACTTATGTTTCTATGGAAATGAGTTAACTCTTCTTTCTATGGCTGGGCATAGGGAAATATGTTTTTACAGCTACTGCAGATTATTAATGTTAAAAGTAATTAATTGTTTAACAAACTATGTGTTGTAAATTACACTTTACCTGGGTTTAAAATGTATTGTTCCTTTACATACACATGTATGAAACCAGGTACTTTTATAATGCTGAAGATAGACAGTATGTGCACCATCCTAACACACCAAATGTAGCACTTTGCTTTGGAATTTCTTTTTCCCTAGAAAGAAGCAAAATTCTTTCATAAACTACTCTGGCTATTTGGGTATAAAACACTATAAAAGTGAGCTGTCTATGGAAGCCTTAGAATAGCAAGGTAACATATGACGTGCTATGAGCAATTGGTATTATACTACACAAGATGTATTGATTTCGAGTGTAGCCTTTATCCTTTCATATAATGTCAACACAGGAAACTGTGAAAATCTCTGGCATGTAATAAAACAGGTTAAGGGGCAATCAATCTTGGGCAAAAAAGCCTACATACTGGATGGATTTACCATTAAAGGCTTACAGACTTGTTAAAGGTCAACACAAATCAAAGCCATTATTTTGACTTTCACCATGTATTTTCAGAAAGACTTGGCCTTTTCCCTTTCTCTAACAGTCTAGAGGTGCTTCATGTTAAACACTTGCTAAAATTTGATTCCTGTGAACTTCTTGTGAGACCCCATGTTCTGCTCATCTGGAACACCTGATTCAAGTGGGTTAGGGGTGATCAAGGGTAGGTTCTCAGACCTGGTAATGAAGACCACTATTCTGCAGATTTTAGTGTTTTCCTTGCTCCCAATGCACCTTATTCAACTACTCAGCTAAATAACATGCTTTTCCAGGGTTAAAGTTGAAGTGTTTTAGAGCAGGGAAACACAAAATTTGCCTTTCAAAGAACTTATGTCCGGGACCAGTTAAATATGTTTCTTTGTTTCTTAGAACTGTATGTAAACGCCAGTGAGCATTTCGGAACCTTAATTTTCATTTGCAAGTGTATAGAAAGCAGGAAAATGTACAAACCATGGCATTTGGTAAACACGGCAGCCAAGACCTTAGCCCTGTCCCTTCCAATATCTGTCCAGGTGGAGTGAAATTAACAGACAGCCTGAGGGTGCAATCCATAGTCCTAAAGGTGAAGAACTCTTCATCCACACCAAAGTCCAGTCTCTTTGGGCTTTCACCTGGGTCTTACACTTCGAGCCCTGGTCCTTCGCAGAAGTTCCGAGTGCCTGCAGATGAGCCCAAGAAGGATGTGTTTCCATCAACAGAGCTGAACATCCTCACATCACCTCATGCATCCAATCAGATGGAGCCTCAGAAGTGTTCTGTTAACCAACCACAGTATTTGAGATTCATGGACCCTCTCTTTATCTGCTCAGTAACAACGCCTGAACCGGTGTATGGGGAGAGGAGGTTGAAGTGTTTGTGCTGCTTGTGTTACTATGATCACCTGGACTGCTTGCTGAAGCACATTCAGCAGGGCTGGAGGGAGGGATTCAGCTGTAGAGTCTTCTACCACAGACTGAGGAGCATGCATCAGCACAGATGTGGTCTGAGTGGACATGAAGCGCACACACTCTCCAGATGCAGGCCTCAGCTTAGTGACCCCTCACTCCCTGTCTCATCAGTTGACAGTCTTAAAAGCTGTAGCACTGAAGATAAGAAGACAGATATGATCTGGAAATGGCTGCAGACAGCAGGGATAAATAACAGCACTGCCTGCATAAATAAAGTAAAATGACTTGCAAATCACTAGGGTAATTCACAATATTATTAATATTATTATTGTCATTGTTATTATTATTATTTTAAATGATTATTTATTTATTTACTGAAGACAATGATGTGAAGGTCTGACCTGTACTCTAAATGCATTTATAGTAGTAGTAATAATAATAATAATAATAATAATAATAATAATAATAATAATAATATCAATATCAATATTGTTATCGTTCAGGCACTTATGTAAATGTCTGTATTGTGCTGTGGGTTTACCATTTTATTTTTCTTTTAATACATGAAGTTATGTGTATTTATAGTTCAGGGTATTTTGATGATGAAAAATAATAACATTAATGCTGTATTTTTGGAATGAACATAGTCATAACAAGCTTGAGAGTGTATGTGCATGCATACATAACTAAACACTGAATGCCTGAAGCAGATTGTGCTGTTTTCGCCTTCATGTAAGTCGTCCTTTTGCAACACAGCGATGCATCTCACAAATCCAAAAATGGTGAACATTGATGACTTATGTGACATTTCTGACATCACTGTTAGCAAGCTAAAATCCCCCTAAAGAGGAGAAAGCATTTCCATGGTGACAGAGAGGCGAGCACCGTCAGAACACATATCACACTTGCAGGGCAAAGTATGGAGTATGCTCGTCCTTCCAGCCCAAAACGAATGTTCCTGGCACTTCCTGTCAAAACAAGCATGTTTCTTTCTTGGAGGGCGAAATTTCAGCCGACACATTTGAAACAGCTCGCTCTGGTGGAAGACGAATGATCATAAGCAGCGCACTTCAAACTATAGACATGCATGTGTGACGTGTTGTATTTTAATGGTTTATTCAAATGTATGTAAAATGCAGTTTGCCATGTGCTTGCGTTTATAACTCATTTTCGCTTTGCATCGCTCACTATGGATGTTTTCTTTTGCTCCTTCCTGCATTTGTAATTTCAGCCAGTGAGACCTTCAGCAGAAATTATATATAGTCAAAGGTAGCCATGTCCATAGGATCATGAGTCACTTGTGCTTTGCACCTGCTATTTATTTCAGTATGAATAGGTTGCTGTTTCTTTGTGCATTATCATGCATTCATAATGCCAGGAAATGAGGGCTCCGTCAAGAGTTTATTAATAGAAAAGATGATGCAAGTGATGGCCTGAAATTTTCCTCTTTCAGATCCCATGAGGTGTTCTCGTTCTGTTGCAGTTTGTGAGAGTAGAGATTCTTTTTCGTCAGAGTGAGGCAGAGGCTCTGCGCACCTCCAGGCACTAACATGCAGTCCAGTCCCAGAGGACCTTCACAGATCAGGGAGGAAGTCGAACCTTTGCAGACCTGCCAAGAGTCAGACCTTCTGGCTTTGCTTCCTTACTTTCCCACACTAACGTGGAGCGTGTTAATGGCCAGATGCTCTATAAGTTTGCTCGCTGCCTGGGGCTGTACCCGTACCTGAATGCTTTACAGCTGGATGGAGAGCTTTGGCTACAGGGTTTTTCTATAGAAAGCTGAGGTATGGGAAAAATGGAGACTAGAAAGATACTGGGTTTCACAGGTAGCAAAAAATCCTAAATAGCTCAAATGCCTGGCCTGGTCAGCATGCAGTGTGAGGTTGCACCCAAACAGAAAATGTGTGAGGCTTTTCAAGGTTGCAGCACTGTAGCACCAACCTCAGCCATGCTCTGCCTCTCACAAATGGTCTGCTAGACATGTAACTTTGCACTGAAGCTCCTAAACTGCTGTTTTAAATGACTGGTTTTGGTCATCTGTAATTGTTGTCTCGTGGAATTTATGCCTAAATGCACATTGTCTCTAATGATACCGGATGCGCCGCTAAGTTATGTTCACATATGCAGCTGTAAAAGCCTAGATCAGTGCACTGTCAGACTAAATAGTGCAGAATGAGTCGTTGCTTCATGTGGTGAGCATACTGATATCAGGCATGACTGCCTGCAGGGATTTGCTTCTCCCTCCACTCAACTGAATCGCTTAATTGAGCAACATTATGTCCTTGGGAGGTGTTTTGGGAAAAAAAGAACCCTTTGCTGGAAGAATGGAATATAACCGTCAAGTAACAAATCAGATAAGTTGTCTTCAAAAAGGCTTGATTTTTGAGTGGGAATCCATTAGCGCCCAGATGGTTGTCAGTAAAGAACAGGTACAAAATTCAATCTTTAAATTTCACCAGGTTCACTGCCACAGCTTACAGCAATATTAATGTATGATATTATTCAATGGTTTGCAATAAACTGACTGCTTGCAAATATTTCCAAACCAGAGAACACAGGCTGTGAAAATGGCTGGTGAAAGCTGATTTTCAAACACACATAGTCCTAAACCTTCTTTAGGGTGTTGTTATTTTTTCTGTCATCCAGGAAGTAGAAACTAAGGGAATCTATGTGCTTGCAG
>JBBMFX010000134.1:13000092-13015155 GCA_037832545.1 Rhabdalestes septentrionalis
ACACACACACACACACACACACACACACACACACACACACACACACACACACACACACACACACACACACACATGTTACAACAAAACAAGGAAAGCAGTTGTGATAGTAGTATATTTGTATTGGGTTTTACAAGGCGGCTGTGAGTAATCAGTCCCAGAGCAGAAGCTCTTTATCCCTTTATCCTCTCTCAGAGGAGCACAAAGATGGCAGAACCCATCTACTCGGCTGGGCAGGGGCGCTACGGCACCGAGCCTATCCACAGGGCTACACACAACACAGCCACGGGAGAGATCCAGAAAGACATGGAAGAGAGAACCAGGGGCACAACAAAGCTCCACACTAGGCTTAGGGGAATGTATTTTGTGATGAAACACACTATTCCATATCTGAAACAGCCTTAACCATTTGTGTATTAGTGTTAACACTTTTTATATGTCACTCAGTCTTCCTAAAATTGGTTCTTGGTTTGGATTTATGGTGATCGTACAAACTCACAAATCTCATTTACCAAAAATAGTCACCCATATCATTCAGTGCAAGATTCTTTGGGGAGAATACTTTAAATAAAGTTTTTACCATCTTTTAAGAATATAATAGCCAAATGTGCATTCACGATTTAGCTTGAATGTATAGATGGGTGTCATTTTTAGTCTTTTTTGTGGACAGAAATGTGCTTTCAATTTGTGCTGGTATAAAAGTTTACAGACAATTTGCTTTGGCTGAGACACTTAAAAACTAATTTCAGTGCATAAACTTCAGAAGTAGCATTTTTAGTTCCCTGAAGAACCTTCCAATTAGCTGTACTTTAAAGAATCATTTTCGTGAGGGTGAGTCCAAGCTGGTAGGTGGTATTGGGCAGGAAATCAGGCAAAAAAGAATCCAAAATCAGCAGAGTGAGGCTGAAGGATCTATTTAAGTTCAAAGAACCTTCACACAGTGTTCTGTCTCAGTATTAAAGGTTTCAAAACTAAACCTCTTTGCCAAGAGCCATTTAGGAACCTTTAGATTTTTACGAGTTTTGACCAGACCTTATTACAATCTAAGCTAATTCACTGGGCAAGATGCAATTCGCAATGTAGTGTGTTGTCCTTTAAAATTGATTATTCCGGTTGTGGAAAGCTTTACCTGGTGAAGCTGTGATTTGCCTCAGGCCATACCACCCATAGAGCACTGGAGCTCAAGTGGTACTGTAAGGTAAAAAAAGGAGGAAGGTTGTTCAATGAGAGAAAGACAGAGAGAAGTGTGTGTAATTTTAAATTGTTTAGTAGCGCCCATAAAGTACAAAATGACCTGAAAAGCTTTTACAGTGATTCATCAGCATGCAAGCGGTGGTAGATAAAGGCATTTGTCATCATGTGGTTCATGTGCACACTGGCCCAGCTTATCTGTATTGGTGTTTAATGGCGTTCTGTTGCGGTAATTCATGAATCGGGAATATTGCATCCCCTTTATGAAAATATCAATGAAGCATGAAATGTTTGTAATATCTGGAAGCGTGAGTGGTCGTGTTATTTGCCCTGATTTTACAGTGTTTTGAGTGTGGCTGGATGAATATAGGCTAGGCCGCCTTGAAAAAGATTTCCACAGTGAGAGTCTGCAGACCCATGTATGGAATACTAATTTCTGTTTCTTATCCATAACATTTTGTGCTCGGCTCTAGCCATTGACCTCCTTAAGTCTGACACATCCCTATAGACCTTGTGTAATGCATACAGATATATCTGGTGCTTATGGCTCGCCAGGGAGCAAACGCATCTTGTCAGGCTTACATGCAGAGCACAGATACCTTTGTATTTTGCTTTCAAACGACTCCTTAATATAAAGTTTCATGAAAAGCTCAGTGAAACGTAGTGAAAATGAAATGTATTCGGAGACTGGGTGCTTATTGTTCTGGGACAAAACACAAGGCCTTTGAAGCTCGTCTTTATAGACCCTGATTAACTTTACAGTGATGGTTACAAAGGTGGTAGAAAGTGATAGTACAGTATGCTGTTAATGCTATACAAAGCTGGGCATGAACTTACCTTGCCCTTGCTATTTTTTTTTATCTCATTCAAAGCAGTGTAACAAGTAGAGCCAATGCAACTGATACCACTATTCAGTACAGTCAGTGCAAGGTCTAATTCTGTTTATTGTCATCATTTGCTCTGGAGATGGCTGGATTATTTTTGAGGCATATTTTGTCTCAGCCACTTTGGAAAGATTGTTGAATTTCATTTCTCCCCAGTGAATGGTACCCAACAAGCCCAGGGCCCAGCCGGTGCATGAGTAAGCAGCAGCTTTGAGCGGCAGGGCCAGGAGCAGCCCGTTGATCAGCATGACATTGAGGAGGCTCACATTGATCAGTGACAGTTTGGCTTTGAACGCAGCGCTCATCTGGACCCCAATGGTCCTGGCACTGGCAGAAAAGCCCAGCATGCAGATGGCTTCCAGCACTGCGGGCACGAGCACCCTCAGCTCGCTGGTACCCAGGTGCTGGTAGGTGGTGCATGTGAGCATGCTCATGTCCATGAAACTACACTGCTCCGCGAAGCTTTGCTGTTGCATCAGTGAAGGCAAAAATGTTTGATAAACACATTTGTTTTGTTTTTCTAGTTGTATATGTCAGTATGAAGTGTCACTGTTGTGTTTATTAAATAAATAAACTGTATTAAGATGGTCCATTATCAACTCACTATGAATCTGTGTATGAAATTCGTTAGATTTTGCAGTGAGTACTTTGATAGTGAGTACTAATCAGTAACCTCCTACCAAATATGACTGAATAATCATACTGACACCCGCGTTACTATTAGAGAGAACAAGCCGAAATGAAACCGAGGCAGATTTCTGTATGCTAAATAAACTGCTCCTGTGTTGATAGAATTCAGGGAACATTGGATAAATAGGTTATAACAAATCAAAAATGGCAATTTTATGCGAGAGGGCAAAACATTTTAAAGTTTAATGGTTTAATTCCCCCCAAAATCTCAAAGCGCACACAAAGAACATCTGTTGTTTTCTGATAACATAAATGAAAAAAATCATTTACGGGTCATTTCTAAGTGCCTGCAGAGACCACTACACTGGAGAGTAATCATTGTGACAGTACACTTTCACTGACCTGTACATTTGGGTTGTTTTATCTGGAAGAGATTAGGCTTAACCCACTCTCTGTCACTTTATTTGCTCCTATGTTAGGAACACACTAAAAAAGGACCTAAAGATAAAAATAAAGAATAAAATAAAAATGGGTAAAAAAGCTACAAGCAAACTGTTTACCGTGGTTTTCTTATAAGAGGCTACCGCTACAGACTGAGGCCTTCTACTGATATTTTGGCCATATAGAATTCCCTTAATTAGTCCCAGTGTTGTGATAAGCATAATTCTTCTGCTTAAAAAATGTTTTGGTTTTCGTTTATCTGAAGCTAAATGTTGATCAGTAGGTGTTGTAGCAGGGTACTAATTGCTGACCTTTCACTTAATCATTGCAATAGCCTTGAGTAAGGAGGATAATGCTTTGTCGTTATTCCCCTGACCTAGCTGCCATAGCGTGGAAGACTCTTGTGCACAGTACGTGTTGGATGCTGAGCAAGAAATTAAGCGCAAAGATGCATCATTGTATCTCTCGGGGCAAGGGGTAACATCAGGGCAGATCGGTGCACAAGCTCTCGTCTTACCGGAACTGAAAAGCACCTGCTGCCTTGTCATTTTGACATTTTGACATGCTACAAGGGTCTAAGGGGCCAAGATACGATTGAGTGAATAGTAATTCTACGTTACCTGATTTTTATATTTCCTCTTAATCGTTGATTATAGACATAACTAAAGCTTTTAGAGGATTTGGAGAAGTCATCCTTGCAGTATTTTTGTGTTCTGCCAAGGCTGGAGAGAAGTGCAGTTCTATCAGAGCCGAAAGCTCTGCTCCAAGAGCCATATTTCATTGTCTGATGAGCAATTGGAGATAAGAAAATATGTTCATGCTTTTGTTCTGAATCTGATCTATGCTCCCAGCATTCATTTACAGCCTTTAGAGCAAGCAGCTCTGTTGTCATTCTGGCATTGATAAGATTGTAGTACACAAGTCAGACCCTGGTTTAGGCATTTCTAATAAATCTTGCTTGATGAGTAGCCCCGGATTCGAGGATTTCAGATTCGGAACAAAGCTCTTGCATATTGAAAAATCACTGAAATCTGATTCTTGCAGTATTATAAGGATTTACAAACCTGCAACATGGCAGGACACTGTGCTCTGTTTTAAAAGGACGATCATGGATTTGTTGACATTACACATACTCATCAAAATTTGACATCTGTGTGCTGCCGTGATATCACTGTGCCCTCCATGTTCATCAATATGAGAATATCAGATGCACATACAAGCTTGGACTTTTGACAACAGCACCAGTTCTCTTTAGCATTCACTTTGCCTAATATTGCCCAGCAAATGAGATGTGTGATAGTTTCAAAAGGTGCCTGACTGGAGCATCTGGCTGCCATTAACATAAAACAAACATTTGCTCAGTGATTGGTTCTGCTGCTGAGGACGAGGGGGCCGAGGTGTGATGGAATGCCTGGGGAAGTCGCAGGAGGAGGCTATACACTCTGATTCCTTTTTCCTTTCGCCAAAACGCTGCAGGGAAAATGGACACTGCCCGATTCTGGCCTCATCTGCTAGGCTGTGAATTTGTGAACGCTGCGCTCAGTGACTTCTCATTTTACTGACACCACAGAAGATCCAGTTAGGACTGTTTCCCTTCTCAAGAACTTATAGCATGTTACAAAATGTCCAGGTCCCCCATGTAAAACATGTTGTCTTGGCTGGGGAAATCGCCTATCTCATTAACATATAAATTTGCAATATTATCAGAATAATACAAGATGATTCTATTGTTTCTAGATGTTTTTATTCTGTTTAAGTTTTTCAGTTTGTTGAATTGTCCTTTCGCAGCTAATTTTGTTTTGTTTTTCAAGAGAAAAGGACTTAAACAGGTCAACAAAACAGGTATTAAAATAAACAAGTCATTTGATGACAAAGATTTCTAGAGGTGTGCTTGTTGACTTTGTGAGCTATTAAAATTATTAGCACCTCTTGAATGGCTTGTTACAAGTATTTATACTTGTACTCTGTACAAAGTACAGAAGGCTTGCAGACACCCACGCATCCAAAGCTTCTCTGAAATCAAGGATATTAATAGACAGTTTGTCCACCCTCTGGTGCAGTAGCAACTTTTGCTCTTCGGAGGCTTTACACTTGAGGTTGGAGCATTGCTGTGAGGATTTGATTGCAATAAGATACAACAACCTTAGTGAGGTCAGGTACTGATTTTGGGTGATTAATTCTGGATTACAAAAGACACTCCATCTCATCCCATTGATTCTGGATGGAACCCCATCACTCGAGAGAATACAGTTCCATTGCCACTCAGCCCAGTTCATGGATCTTAATACCCATCTAGCCAACAGCTGGCATTGGGCATGAAGACAGGCTTATGTGCAGGTGTTCTAGCGCCAGGTTTCTCAAATTATAGGCTCCTGGGTCGAGCCTTGCTTCTGCAGTAGTCAGATCTTTCATAACCTTACAGAAACAGGCACGTTTGGTGCTCTCAGGTGGAAGCTCCCTTTCCCTGGAAGGCCAATATGTTTATCTTTAAAGTGTATGTATGTTACTGGGGCACTGTTTGGCAGTGCTTTATGATCAAAAGTATAGTTAATAGATAAATAATAATAATAATAATAATAATAATAATAATAATAATAATTATTATTATTATTATTATTAATAATAGTATTATTATTATTTTTATAGGCCTATACAGGGCCTTGTAGCCCCAAAGCCTGACATGACAGGGCCTCAGGACAAAGAGATCCCATTCCATTGCTTTTTTGTGGGGATTATACATGCTGTGTACGGTTGACTGAACGTTAGAGCCATTAATGGCATTTTAAACTGAATTCTCTCATTAGTGCATGCATTTGAATCACATTTGTAACTGCAGCACCAATCCACATTTTCCAGACATTCACATCTGGGTAAATATGACTGGTGGAGCGATATGTATAAGCTCATCTTTTCACATTATTAAACATTACATAGCCTTGACCCTGTCATATTCCAATACAATAAAATATGTTAATTAGAGGACAACTATATTTTTAATGATGACTTAGCTACAGAATATTCACATAACTAATGTTACTGTTTGGGTTGAAAGGCATTTGCATTATTGTGCATTTTCATAGACCTGCTCAATCTTCATGAAATGCTCCTAGGCCTTTTTAGTACTTTAATTATTACTATTGGTTTCAGTTACACTATTGACATTTTTGTACACTGTAAAAATGCACTGTACACTACATGGCAAAATGTATGTGGACACTATGAATTACTGAGCTCTTGTAGTGGAATGGGTCATATTAATTGCTCAGTGACTCTAACTGTGGCACGGTCATAGAATGTCAGCCTTCAGTTTGTGAACTTTCTGCCCTGTTGGTTGGGCCCCTAGAAATGGTTGGTGCTAGTATTGTGAAAAGGAAGTGTCTAGGAGCAGTGACAGCTCATCCGTGCAGCCATAGACAAGCCAAACTCACTGAGCAGGGCTGTCGAGTGCTGAAGACTGTAGTGGGTATCGTCTGTTGCATCAGTCACTACAGAGTTCCAAACCATGTCTGGAAGTAACATTAGCACAAGAACTGTGTGTGAGAAGCTTTCTGAAATGGGTTTCCTTGGCTGAGCAGTTGTATAGAAGCCAAAGATCACTAAGGGCAATGCCAGGTTTTGGCTGGAGTGGTTTAAAACATGCTGCCACTGGACTGGAACTGTGAAAATATGTTCTCTGGAATGCTTGAACTGGGTTTGGGGGAGAACACTACCTGAAGGTATGCATAGTGCCAACAGTACAGTGTGGGACAGAAATGGGATGTCCAGTAACCTCATATAACTATGATGGTCAGGTGAACACATAATATTGTCTGTATAGTTTCAGTAAATAATTTAAATTTTGATTTCTTCTTGTATGTGCCTCTATTAAGTGATAGCAGATATAGCAAGAAATAGCAGACATGGATGTTCTGATGTTTATTGCGTGCCATCATTCTTGGAATTATTTTACTGTCTCAGATTACACTATGGAATTATACATTCCAGAGAAAATCTCAGATTATTATATAGCTTTTCCCAATGTGGAGGAAAAGCTTGACCTTTGATTAGTATTAGGTCTGTAAATACTCATTTTTCTTCACAGTAAGCTTAAAGAATGAAGGATCATGCCCCCGCCCCAAAAGAGAACACACTCTGAGGATGAGAACAAGTTTTTAAATATTATTCATCAAACAACTGTATTATAAATAAAAAAATAACACTATATCTTTATGCTCAGTACATGCTTTTCCAAGGCCAGACACAAAACACATTGTTCCCTGGTTTCATGGAGTGCTCTGAAATTACAGGATTTAGGCGGGATAGGGTGTTGTCATTAGAGATTGGACAAACACCATGTGAACGCTCTCTTTCTCCAGGGGCCGGCAGAGAGTAATAAGCGGAAAGTTTGCCCTTGTCATTGCTTTAATTACATTAAATCCTGTGTAATTCCTGGACAGAAAGGGAAGAACTGCCATTGCACAGACGGAGTGTGTGTGTGTGTGTGTGTGTGTGTGTGTGTGTGTGTGTGTGTGTCTGTGCATGCGTGTGTGTATGAGTGTATGTGTAAGGGGGGGTGTGTGTGTATGTGTGTAAACCCACTGGACTGTGTCTCTTTAGGGACAGAAGGTCATTGGGGTGGAAATGTCCATGGGCAGGTGTGGCCAGTAATCAACCCAAAATAACTTACATGCAATCACACGCACAGATATGTGTTTGTGTATGTGTGTTGCAACTAAACTGCTGCCGACAGACTGGCTGTTAAATCAAGCTTAAGACGTTCTGTGTTCCCTCACCAGATGCTGCTAGATTTCACATTTTTATTTATAGTATTCTGCCACATTTAGCGCTTTGTGGTGTAAATTTACAGGCCCTTCTTCGTCACCAAAGACAGTCCCACTGATATAGTGCACTGCAGTATCTCTGTGTGCATTCACAGGTCATGCTCTTTACATGGAGGTGCAGCATGATGATGGTAATGGCTCTGATAATCCTCTGCATACAGTCTTCTAATCTTCATGTATTGGGGGAGATTATAATTCCCCTTATTCAAAACACAATTTAAGGGAACATGCAGTTCCCTGTAAAGGAAAAGCAAACAGGAGCGAAAAGAACCTAGTGTGCCTCATGCCTTCTGTCATATCTGACTGGGTTTTGTAAGAGCACTTGAGTAAACGACCACAATAGGCTTTTTCCTGTGCTTTTAGCCTGTTTTGTCTCATTATTCATCATCGTTGAATTTCCCATGAAAGGTGGCACTCATGGGTTTATTGGCCAAATAAGCAAGACTGGTTTCCGTCTTCTTCTATTGGTGCAGTGAGACTTCCAGTTCTTTCTTCTATACATTTGTTTTAAAAGCCATTCAAATGCTTCACTAAAATGCTTTCTTTATGACCAAAAAAATCTTGTTTTGTAATGGCAAGCAATGTAGCTCTGAATTCAATGGTTAGCCAACATACTTCCGAACTGATGACTTCCGACCATGGCTGCGAAAAAAAGGACAATTTCAGGCAATTTCATTTTAGGATTGTTTTATATGGCCCACTAAAAAATCAGCATGCGGTGAGTTATTAGTAATGATGCAGGTTCTGGTTTGTGTGTTATATAGTTGGCATCACATCTAACAAACTGCAATTTTGTGACAAACAAAACTGGAACTAACTGTTAAGCCAAGTAGTACATTATGTAGGCCAGGAAGTACTTGGGTGTTTCTTACCCCTGTAAACCTCGCACAGAACCATTGGGAATTCAGATCATCATTCAGGTAGATACTGTAAATACTGTAGATCATAACATAAAGTGTAGAAGTAACCACATTCTATAGGAACCCAGATTTGCACAAACAAATGTAATGGCCAGCTCAAATGAACACCCTGCCATTTGTCTTTTAGGAGGAAAAATGAATCCATATTGGTGGACTGTACATGTTTTAATGTAGCTAAAATGAGGGTAAATAGATATAGCTTGGTTGCTGTCTTGTGGTGATGCAATATTTATTTAGTGGGCTCCTCCTTAAACGCGACAATTTCATAGGCCGTTGAACATAGAGCTGCAGGATGCTGAGTGTGATGGATGGCCCGGCTCAAGGAGTGAATGAAGGGCAGTCTCTGGCTAATGAAGTGTTTCTGGAAGGCTTCTGTCTACAGGCCCCTCATCACCTGACGAATGTGTGTACCCTTCCTTTTTTTACCTGACTGGAAACCTGTCTTTCCTGTGTCTCCTCTGGGACTGCGGTGTACTGTTCTCCTGACCCTGTATTACTGCAGAGGAGCACTGCTGGCCCATACAGTGAGACTTTATTTAGAAACTTATATGGTTCATTTTAGGTCACAAGACTGCGTTAGGGTTAGGCCCCATGGGGATGCTGACTCAACACTGTTGTGTAGCATTTTATCTGTTTTCGCTCTGCGAGATGAAAACATCGAATTGCTTTTCTGCTGGCTTCAGCTTTTTGTGCAGAGTGGGTCCACCTTAAACTATTCTTCCCCCAGCAAAAAAAAAGAAAAAAAAGAACTTACTTTACATCCATTTGCATAACTATAATCATCTTCACACATATTCCGCCTGACCTTGAGTCTCACCGAGATTAGAAGCCTTGCCCGTTCCCGCGAATTGTAAGCTTACCTCCAACTGCTCTCCCTCCTGCTAGAGAAATGCTCTGCTATTTGAATTCCCCTTCTGCACATATTGATTTGATGACTAAAGATGAGGCAATGGCATAATGCCTGCAGTTTCTTGGTTCTTGTCCAAGGACAAAGAATACCACCAGTTCCCTATTTTGCGTCTTTACCATCCCTAAGCTCCTGGCGCTATTTCTATATTTCTATGCAGCTACAGAAATCGAATACTTTTGTGTGTATTCTTAATGCACTGTGCGGCCTGTATCTAACTGGGTGGTAGAACGGTTTCATTGTTTTTGGCTCTGTATTCCGATATGTTTGATTTGACATGAAAGAATGAGACTGATAGAGTGAGCAATGTCAAATTTGATTCAATTGCGTTTACCTCTGTATTGTGTGAAATCATAAAGGAAGCACATACCTTGTATATAGTTTTGTGTAAATTACTGTAAGTTTACTGTTTATATACCGTGTATTAAATGACCACAATTCTTACCATTTTCTTTTCTGAACCCCTATTTGTTTAGGGTGGGCGATATCTGTACAACTCATGATGCGCCTCATGATTTGATCTTGCTTTGCATAGAGTTTTTTTTTTTTTTATCTATTTGCTCCTGTGTGTGTAACTTTTATACAGATTTACTCTGTCTAAGGCCAGTAGCAAATGATTCAAAGTTCAGACATACTTTTACAGTTAAGTAAACAATAACACTTAAACTGAGAGCTGAATATCATATTTAATGAGTTGCATTTACTAAGCAATTTTTAAAGCTACTAGTAAGGCACTACCTAAATGTGTATTATGTCTAATATAACAGGTTCATTCAGTTAATTGAAATGCAAAGCATCTTCATGGTAAGAAGAGCAAAACAAAATTCAAGTGGATCTTTGAGAACATTTCTTAAAACATGTAAAAATTTGTAGATGGAAAAAATAAAGTTACCAGAAACTAAAAAAATGCAAGGCATGCTAGGATTAGCTCCATCACTGTAATATTCATTGAGAGACTCAAGCTCCAGACAGGACACAAAGTACTGGTCACTTCTTGACCACTTTTTCACATATAGCATAGCATTCTGCTATATCTAAAGAATGAAGTAGGGAACTACAGTGGAAATATATTGGATGTAATTTTACAGCAGTTGTTTATTGTGTACACATATCTGGTCTGGTTGTTATGGGCCATTAATCAAAGAGCTACTAAAAGGTCAAAACTGGCACTGTGCGCTTGAGCTTTGGGTAAATTAGTCATTTCTTTTGACTCTACAGAGGGAGAATACAGGGCTAAATGACAAAAATGGTCTTGCATGCACTACTCTGCAGTTACACACCACAAAGGTGACATAAAAAAGACCACAGTAAAATTCACAGCATTCTTTTTGGACTGTATATAAACCTAACCATGATTTGGTCAGAATCTTAGCTGAAAGTCTTCCACTCTAAGTAAATTTGAATACATTTTTGAAAAATTGGTGTATCCTTCATTAACGTGGCACCTTAAAGCACAGGGAGCACTGTCTGAATGCTGATGCGTGTGTGTTTTGTATAACAAATGAAATCTGTGTTCATAATGACCTCTCATCTGTAGTGGTGCACGCACACAGCTCTCCCCTGCTGTGATGTTTATTGGGCTGTGGAGCAGATTCTCTTGGCTTTGGTTTAACATGATTGATAACCAAAATGAAACATGTCTGGTTGTGATTCTGCTGGCAGATTAGAGATGAGGGTTGTCTGTCTTTGTAATCCAATAGGATGTCTTCAGTAAGTGATTGTTGTTTCATTATTGCAAGCTCGCCTGATAATTCTAGACCATCTGCTGGAGAAATAAAGATTGCTCTTGCTACCTAATTTCAGTTCACTCTCATTTCTACCACTTCATTTCTACTGCTTCTTGCCTGCATTACTGTTGGGGAATATAACAGCTTGCTGTGTTTTATACTCTACTGCTGCCACTTCATTTTGGGATGCAGTCATGCACTAGCTTTGCTGTAATGGCACTGACAAGAACATCTAAGCGTTCCTCCAATGGAGATGATAACAGCAGTGTTTGTAAATGAGGAAATAATGCCACATGGTAGCTGAGGGGATAATATAGTAGGTATATTGTAAATGATCAAAAGCCTTGCATATACGAAATGAACTAAAACAAGAACGTTTCTAAAGCTCTTGGTTTGATATACATTGTGGGGTTTTTTGCTTATTAAAAGAAAAGCCAGGACAAAATAACACAAAAATCAAGTCTCGATGAGTTAGATTTTTGAAAGATTTTCTACACTGCATTTTTATTAATTTGTAAATATTAGAATATTTAAATTAAGACTCTGGTTGTTTATTTTAGAACAGTTCTGTAAAATATTTTACAAATATTTCAGATATTATAAGATAATATTATAAGATAGCTAGATTAATAACTATTAACTTAGTTATTAATTTAGTATAAAATGATGTGTAATTCTTCATTTGATGTAAAAATCCAGCTGTAGCTTTGCAGCCACTTCCCTTTGCAATATTATTGAAGTTGTTGCATTGTTCTTTGAAAGTATTTATCACAGACTCTATATTTAATACAGAGGTGTTGTAGTAACCAATTATATGCACTCCATTTACTCAGTTGTGTTGACACAGCTTGTACCATATTCATAAAAAGACCTGTCTGTTGAATGGGATGCGTTAGAGGCACCACATGTGAGCCTGAGCTTACTAAAGAACTGTAGCCTCTGAAGAGATGAAGCTTCCACCTAAGCGAGTGGAGTAGCGTTTGGAATCTCTCTATTGTTTGTTCTCACTAATATTCTTGCAGTGGAATGCAATCAAATCCTCACAGCAATTATCTAAAACGTATCTCAAGGTCTTCCCAGAAGAGTAAAGGTAAAGTTAGAGAGTACAGGTAACCTGAGAGGGGATAACCCCCCTGTTAATGCCCAAACATTTTTCAAAAACTACACATACATGAAAACAGATTTAAACTTTCCCAGTTAAAGCTACATTTCCCCTGGGGTAAATTGAATAATTAATTCATAAAAACAGACACAGACCAGGCAAACTGCATAAAGTTGTGAATATATCTCAGAATATAAAATGATTTAAACAAATTCCAATTGTTACGTCCAACATCCCATCATATGTTCGAATGTGTCTTACTGCTCTGAAATCTGTTTTTATTGAATGAGTAAGGCCTGTATTAACACGATCATTGCTCTTTGGATCTATGAATCAGAATTATACATGCTCCCAGTGGTTGCTTGGCCCTGATGTCTTCATAAATATTATTTGTGTGCTTGGGCGCTTGATACTCCTGCTCTTGTCTCTGGCTGGCATAGGGGAGCTCTATTGATTTCTCTCTGTCCTTTAAGCCTGCGTTTTGAACTGTATGAGCATTTTCCTTCCAGTTGCTGTTTTATCTCCAGTCACTTCTTTGAAATGGTAATACCCAGAGGATGAGCAACTGCTGATAAGCACAACATCAGGAAGTGTTGTCACGCCCCCCCCCCCCTTTTTTTTTTTTAATCCTTTTCCTTTCTTCCTTTTCTTTTTCTTTTTTATACAAAATCCTTTAAGGTGCACATAAAGAAAAGAAACAATGACAAAGAGGCACAAGGAAAGATATAATGAACATTATTTGAGTGCAATTCAGTGTCCATTCAGCCATGCTGCTACAGCAGCAGATGATTCTTCTATTGTGAGAGGACATTCAGGGTATTGTAACAGTGACACTGGAGAAAATCGACTCTGCCAGACCCACCCCACCCCACTCCCACCCCTTACCCTGCACACAGATTTAGCAGTAATTCAGCAGTTCTTCATGAGAGGTTTCTGGCCCTGGTCATCTCTCTAACACCCTTTTGAGCTAGACTGTTATGAAAGACTTCCAGAGAGATCCAGACCCTTGTTTCTCCTTCTCTGATAGAGGCCAAATGTAAATGTCACTTATGTCAGGCTGCGGAAAGGTCTAGATGCCAGCGAGAGAGCACTAAATGTATTCTGACAGAAGAGGATGCCCTGAAAAGCCAGTCATCCAGCAAGGCCTACAAGCATAAGGAGATGATATGCGTCTAATAAGTGTTCTTTTCACTATTTTTTAAAATCAAAGATGTTGCCACAGCATACACAGCTGAGGTGTAAACACAATGCAGAGCACTTCACAGACATTTCAGAACTTCCCCTTCATAATACCCACCTTATTAATCTTAACTGAATTTTATGAAACCTTTCATATTTAACACAACAGTTATCATCATTCAAATCATCAAAAGGGAAAATGTGAAAGTGCCCTGGTAGCAAAATAGTAGGTATTAAAGTCACTTGAGGAAATAAGAGTAGAAAAGATTGTCATTTATTTCCGGAATTTAACAGATTGAAAAGAAAATTCATGTCTGGGGATGCTGAAGGACATTCCTAAACCTCTTGTCTCTTTAATAGGTTGGTTTTTATGTATATTCTTTGTCTTGCTGCATCCAAACACTTTTCTTAACTGGAGTATTTTTGAAAATGAAACAATGCATTTGAAATGTATCGTATTGACAGAAAAATACATGCCCATGTCTGTATGCCATTTTTTATGTTCTAACCTCATATCTAATAAGTAAATGCCATTTTCTCCTTTGTATGAACAAAATGTTTTACATTAGAGAGTGATAAAGAAGCTTTTACCTTTAAAAATGTCAGGAAGAATGTTCTGTTGTCTCGGGGGTTAACTATCCAAATATTGAACTATATCACTATATCAAATTCAGCAAATAAATCGCAATTACCTGTTTACATTTGTAATACTATATCCTATGAAAGTTCAGATGTTGGATAGAACTGATTTCTTTTTCAGGGTTTTCATACAATTATTCTGTGAATCATGAACTCCATTTCTGAACCCTTACTAAACATTCCATTAGAAAAAGTAATGTCAAGTTTAGTAGATTTAAAATGCTTTGAAGCAACAAACAGCCTCATTTGAATTGTCCCTAATACACCTGGCGGAGGATACACCGCAAATCATTGGAAATCAATAGTCACAAACATGTAAGCCTGAATTAGTTACAAGTCAAATGCTGCGACAAACGTAGTTAACTGTGTGATTTATTGACTTCAGCTGAGCCAGTATGTGTTGTTTTTGATTTAATGGGATGTGTAAGTGTATTATTATGCAACAAAATCGACATAAAAACGCAAAATTAAAAATCATCACCTAACGCTGACCAGACCAGATTTTCTTTATTGGTGTGGGCCAAGAGGTCATCATGTCTACAGCAAAAATATTATTATTATTATTATTATTATTATTATTATTATTATTATTATTATTATTGTTATTATTATTATTATTATTATTA
>JBBMFX010000134.1:13045861-13070110 GCA_037832545.1 Rhabdalestes septentrionalis
TCTCTCTCTCTCTCTCTCTCTCTCTCTCTCTCTCTCTCTCTCTCTCTCTCTCTCTCTCTCTCTCTCTCTCTCAATTCTTGACTTTTATACCCTGAGTTTAAAAAGGCTTTCTGGGAAAAACGTTGAGATCCATGTACTTGGAGAGAGATAGTTGTTTGGTTTTGTGTGACCTACTCCTGGCAGTGAACTTGGATCATCAGCTTAGGACAAGGAAATGGGGATTAAAAGAATAATATTTATTTTACTGCAGTTTACACAATTGTGTTGAATTTAATGCAATATATCAAAAACAACGGATCTGATAATCACCTTTTTACAAGTTTTTTTCTGGGGGGCCATGAACTGATTTGATTTCCTTTTTTTTCATATTTCTTCTGTAAGCTTGTCACTATTATCCCCTCGCACCACACACACACAAACACACAGACTTTACAGCAGTTCTGGCTTTAGCAGAGCTGCTGAATTTCCCTTCTGGACAGATTTGGCGTGTCATATGTGCCGACCCTTTTGTTTGGTCTAATTTTGTACATGCCACTACCAAACTCCCTGTGCAAAAAGCAGATTGTGTGTGACAGGCTGTTCCTCATTTGGAGCCACTGTCCCTCTGTCTGACTCTCTCTCTCTCTCTCCCTCTCCCTCTCTCTCTCTGTTTCTCTCTCTGAGCCAGGGGGCCTCAGGTTGCTTATTTGAGTCCAGTAATTTGCCATTGACTGGAGACAGGTGCAGCTGCTACCGTCGCCACCGTTAACAAGGCATTTCA
The DNA here is from genome assembly GCA_037832545.1 of Rhabdalestes septentrionalis. NCBI lineage: Eukaryota > Metazoa > Chordata > Actinopteri > Characiformes > Alestidae > Rhabdalestes > Rhabdalestes septentrionalis. The sequence goes on from JBBMFX010000134.1 coordinate 13,046,622, forward strand.
TCATGGTTAGCTAGCCTTGATTATCCCTTGATGTTACCACAATAACATGACTGGCCGATTTGCGATGCTGAAGATGTTCATAGAAACAGTTGCATTAATAATCCTTAGTCCTCTCTCCTCCCTGAGGCATTCAACACTACTATTGCAAATTTGAGCAATTAATGTGTCCTTATACATACTTATTGGCTATCAGACCTGCACAGCTAATAGGCATTGCAAGCCTATGAATACTATTGAACTCCCTAATATAATGAAACACTGTAAGTAATGAGTCTGTTTTTTCATGGTAGTACTGCCACTAGAAAGCTATAGAGCTTTGATAAATATGCACAGGGTGTAAACTCAGCTGCAGTTCTAGTTATTACTGATACCATAAATATAGTGATTCTTTATCCTCCTCAGCTCATTTTTATTACAAAAATAAAGGATTTTGCACCAGGTATTGGCTTTGTTGGATTTAGTATATGAACATCATTGTTTTGTTTTGTGTTTTATTTTAGTGGCACAAGGGAGACCTATACAATTTTAGGCAGGTGGTCTTAATGTATTGGCTGACTGGTGTCTGTCTTTATCCCTGATGCATGTTTTGAATGCCGCAGAGATACGGGGTCCTCTGTGTTTGACCGTGTGTTTGTTTGAGTATAAGTGATGGGGACTCCTACTGACTCCGAGCTTGAGATCGTTGAATAAGGACTGGTAGGGGTTCAGTAATGGGGCTCTTTTGCTCTGTTCCCAAGAAAAGAGGAAGCTAGAAGGATGCTGAGTGGTGTGTCAGCATTATGCCATTTCCCCACGGATTCAAGTCTGTTCCTAAAAGTCACTTCTGAGTCCATTCCAATCAAAAAGCTCTTGTGAGACGTAGCCAGTGCTAAATATAATTGTCAGTGCTGGCCTTGCCTTCTTCTGCATGTAGTGTTCAAATTGTGAAGGCAGGTTCCCATGGCAACATGGTCGAAGCCTGCTTGGCAGATTCTGGATATGTGCCTTAAAAGGCGAATGACCATGAGTTTGACGTCACTCGAAAGCACATTTTCATTTCCGAGTAAGCAGCTGCACCACAGAGGTATGGTCACTTTGTTCACTGATTGGGCCCTAGTTAATCATAATATGCCAGGAACTAAATGTGTCACGTTGCTTTTTCTTGGCATACTATCAGATTTTATTGGAATGCTTCTCCACTTCCATGGAAATCCATGACAGAGTGATGCAGTGATCACTGGCAGTCTGAGGGCTGTAAAGACACGAAGGACAATGGCCTTCTGTACTTACTATGGCAGATTCCAGTGTCATGATTTTTGAACCCTGCCTTACTTAATTATTCCTGTCCCTATAATCTGTGATGTGGCAATAAGAGGTAACCAGCGTCATCCATTATTTATATAATTCGAAGGGATGTGAAAATACAATTTCAAAACAACAGTCATTGATAATTATTCTAATTCTCATTATGAGCACATTATTGTCTTGTTTTTTTTTATTTGCTGCATTTCACTATTACTGTACTTTATCAGATCATAAATGGTTTTAGTAAAAAACGAATCATTTTTTATCCCCTTTTCACAAGTGCTTGTAAACTGTAGCAAAATGTGTCAATTGGATTTGCTGATTTTATTCATTTGTGTAGACATCATTTTAGTAGACTTATTCTGCAGTGCTTCATCATATTCCTATTTCCTTTCAGACGCCCACTTCAATTTTTGCCATTTCTATTTCTGTGCCCATGTGTGCTGAGTGAGAATGTGTGTACTATCATTGCTCATTATGAGGTAGCAACAGGCTGTCGGTGGTCGGTTTGATGAGGAGGACAGTAGTCTTTGGGGAATTTCCTATTTTGGCACATCAAGGTGTCTTGGTCTTTGTGTTCAGACGTGGACCAGCTAATTAAAATAGCTTTGAAAAGCCCAGGCCTTCTCATACAGCAAATATTTGCTGTTTATTTGCCGTTTTTGACAAATCGACACCCCTTTTTCAACCTCTTAACTAAGTGTACTCTCCAAAGACTACAATTACATTTATTGTGGGATGAAACTATGTAAGTTATGCAGGTATGAATGTGAGAAATTGAGGGAGTTGAATTAACATTTTCAACAGTTCTTTAAAACAAATGGAAATTTTATGACATTTTCAACTGTAAACTAGACTGCAGAGGCTCTCGGGTGAATCCTTGGAGGGATTTTGTGTCTTCAGGTGTTTGTTCCAACCACGCAATATGACACCTAATTTCACTAATTAGGTTTTCTCCTTTGTTACAGGGGAGAGCTCATTAGTGAAATCAGGTGGCATTGAGCAAAGCTGGAACAAATACCTGCAGACACTTCTGCAGTTCTTCTTAAGGTCCAGGACTGCAATGCATTGTGTACTCATCCCTCCCATAATCAAACAAGTTCAGAAAATGCATGTAATCTCATCTCATATCCCTCTAAAATGGGAAGTGTACAGTGAACTAACTGGATTCCAGAGTGATATTTTAAGTAACAAGAAGAAAGTACCCCTCAACTCCTCACACGGTCACTATTGAACATGTTTTAAGTTCCCTTGTAAAAATACTACTGTGCCTGTCTGTTTTCAGTCTGTAGACTTAAGAGAACACAGTTTTGATTTTAGGTGACTTTTTTAATCAAGATAATCATGTGTAATTTTAATGATCACGAAGGCCTTAGTCAAATATAAAGGTATCAAAATAAGGTCAGAAGTCAGGGTCAAAAGTTCAAATACCTAATGTTTGAAAGTGTCAGAGTGTCTTTGTTTATGAACAGGAGTCAATCAGTTTTAGTCCTTGGCCAGTAATAGACTATTTGTGAGTGCTTACCTTGAGCGGAATACCATTACAAGCACAGAAAATCTGAACAAAACTGGTTAGAGACTCGGGTTGCAATCAATAGACCTTACTCCATCTTTTCTTTCTCTAGCATTTTCACGGAGCAAAGAGTGTTGCCATGGCAACCTGAAATGGCTGCGCACTGCAGCAGTGGGTTGGTTCTCTTTTGCAGAGGACTGTGTTTGACATGTTCAGAACGGATGGAAAACCACATTTTGATTTAGTGGTTCACTATTTAAAACACAGGTATGGTGAATAGGCATCTGTATTGTAATGATGTATATAGGAGGTGAACAGGGTGTAGGTTCATATCCAAGATTATTATAAGTAACACGCAAATAATGAGTTAAACACTAATTTAACTGATGCTGATGTATAAGGAAACAAGACTGAGACCAAGTATAAACCTAGTCTAGGACTGGGAAACAAGGAAACATCACAGAAACTAGGAGCATTCTCACATGAGGCCCTGTTGTCTTGTAATGTGCCCAAACACTCCTTTCCCAAAAAATATCACACTGCATCTCTGCTGTAGACCTAAGTGATCTCAAAGTGGTTCTAATTGTTAAACAGGTCTGTCAATTCTGTGCTGGGACACAGTTAGTTATCACACTAGATACAGACTACAACTGAACCATGTCTGAGTCCTTCCCCTCAGGTGTGTCCAAGCACAGGATATGGAATTACATGAGTCGAAGGAACTGTACTTTGATGGTGAAATGTGTTTCGGCCTGTATGTGTACACCATAACTCGGTAAACACACATGATGCAGTTAACACATAATAGAAGTAACACCATTCAATAAAAAGACAGAGGCAGAAAAGCTATTACCTTGTCCTGAGATTTGTCCTGAGGTTTTAATCAACAAAAATTACTTGTATTGATGCCTAATTGTTGTATTGACATGATGAATTGCACTGACACTTTTTTTTCTTCCTCTTCTTCAGTGTGACAATGCAAAAGGATTAAGGGCCTTCTTCGATGCGATCTGCTACGGTCCGAAACATTTAATGATCTTTGGTGGAGTGTGTCCATCAGTGACGTCCATTATTGCGGAGTCATTAGAAGGCTGGAACCTGGTGCAGGTAAGAACCTCAAACTAATATGTATTACTGCTGTTATGCAATGATCAGTATCACCCTTTACCTTGCTGAAGATAAATTGCATTCAGATCACTGTATAAAACAAATGTCTCCAGTCAGACCCACTAAGGGCCAGAGTGGCTACAGGTTTTCACTCCAACCAAGCAGGAGTTTAACCTCTTTTAATCAGCTGTTTGAAGACTGAGACTGAGTTATTAAATGAGTAGCATCAAGAGTGCTCATTCTTGACTGGAATGAAAACCTGCAGGAACTCTGTGGATAAGGTTGGTAACCCCTGGTATAAAGCTTTTGGTATAAACATGTTAACTGCATTAGACTTTTCATGTTTTTGAGTTTTACTCTTTTGGCTGGCCTGAAATTGTTTCAGATAGGTCTTTCTCACAGAACTGTTTTATTTGGAGTTTCGTTCTGCATCATCTATGGTAGTGATGGAATGTATAGCTACAGACATGTGAGTGGTCAGATATAGAAAGCCAGGTGACAAGAAAGGCAGCCACATTTCCAGAAAAGATTCCACAAAGAACAGGGTGTTCATGGGGAACAGACAGCACTTTGTGGCTTTGTGCTCTGCTTTGTGTGACAAAGCACCCCCATCGTATGCATGATAGTATAAAAATATACTGGCTTTCCAATGATTAATACAACGAGGAGACATTTGCATATTTTGATGGGACCTTAATGTTCTCTGCTTTTCTCAGGAACAAAACAAATATGGAGAGAACACAGAATGTTTTTGCTTCTTTGGGTAATTGATTCCTCCCTTATTCTCAGCCCAACTGGCTGGCTCCTCCTGATGGAAGGGACAGGGAGGTGGGCTCTCAGATGTCCTAACTTGTGGATTAATCTCCCATTAACCTAAGTAGAATAAATCTCTAATTAGTCTTCTTTAATCTGTGCAAGGCTGATCTATCTCATAATGAGCAGAGGAGATGAACATTAAGGAAAAGTATTATCCAGTCCCATCGAAACTGAGCATCAACTCATTGCTTCAAGAGACCGCAGGCTATCTTTATTTTTAATTAAACAAGGACACACAGTGTCACTGACACAAAGCACTGCTCCTATGAAACATCAGATCCTTTTTAATTGCTGATGGCACCCCCTTGTTGAGGATTTTAAACTGCTAAATGTGAGTGAGGGAATGATATCCTGGCCAGTTTCATGAAATAGTGTGTACATAAAAAATACATTAAAATGTTCAGATTACAGTGTATTGTCTGATCTGAACCTTGGCAGAAGGGTCAGCTGATTATGGTTGATAAAAGGCCCTTTTAGTTTGTACTTGTGAGGTTTCAGTTTCATTGTAGATCTTTGCTTTTGGTCAAATTTTTGTTGAATGAGTGTCTGCAAATCTACATTTGTTGTTTTTACACCCAATTGTTTAATTTCTTCTGTAGTTTCTTACATGGATACATGGCCACTGCGATTATAGATGGTTACAGCTGTGTGATAGTGTGCATACATTGTAATATTAATCCTTCTGAATTCAAATTTGAGCAATTTTGATTGATTGATTTAATTGTTGAATGATTCTCTTTAACAAAGCCTTGCCTAGCAAGGCTCCTACACAATGCTTTTATATTGAAAATGACAAACCAGGCTATTTTAATGGAAGAGTGTCTCATTGTAAAGCAGAAGGTAAACAGCTGCATGTCCATCATGAGTCCGCCTTTCATGCTGTTTTTACTACAGTGCTCTCAGCCACTCAGCTTTTCAGGTGTTTAGATTGTCGATTGTAATTTAGGGACTTTAGGCTCCTCTCGTATGTGACTGTGCAGCTGTAAAACCTATCGAGTCGCTTTGAATCAAATTGAATGTCACCGAGATTGTGAAGGAATGATTACATTCTGCTCAGACATTTCATCCTCCCTTAGTGCACCCATGAAAAAGGTACTTGTGGGATAGGGATCTTTTGGATCAAGGAGAAGTAAATGGGGACAGAAAAGGCTGTTTTGGGTGCTATAAACCTATTACATCCTGACATCAGTACCACTACTCTAGTTTGCGTGATGATAAACACACTCCAGTTTAAATGTGGTTTGCCCTGGCCAAAACATTAATTGCAAATAAGGTTCCAAATGTTGTTGTTTGTTCTTTAATTTGATTAAGACCTCAAAATATTAGTGTTTATTTAGCTTCCATTACTTTGGCACAGATTCAAAGAGACATTCAACGAAATCTAGGTAGTAAGAGTCTATACAGAACATTTGTAGTTCTCTATAGTAATGGGTGAAAGCCTGAAAGGATTATGTAGGTATGTTTTATTGATATTGTCCAGTTAGCAGATAATCTTTGTTATTTGGAAGCAAGTTACATTGCCTGGTATATATATGCTAGTGTAATGGGGGGGATGGCATGCAATAATATGTGCAAAAGAAAACACTGCTGTTTCTGCCTGCAACCAGTATCTTACTAATATGGGTTCCTGGCAGATGCTGCAGTTTGAGCAGTGTGAGATATGCACTGCAGAGGGTTTTTGGTTGCAATGTTAAAATTTATGTCTCAGGCTCTATGCCCACTAATGGTCACAGAATGTCTGATATAAACCACAAGCTAAAATCACCACAAATTTCATGGAGAGTGTAGTCTGTCTGATTGGAAACAAGTTTTTTGTTATTAAATCAAAAGCTTGAAAAGTATAAGTTATTGCTATGTTTTATTTTAATCCATTAATAGTAAACAACCTTCTATGTTTGTCTACTATTATTATTTCTGTTAATATGCACATGGTATGTGATCGTTAAATCAAATGACCTGCACCTATCAAAGCCAGAGGCTTTCGAGAAATGGTCAGGGTTAAAATGCTGTATTATGCAACTCTCGTGATCATGCAGGGATGAAGCTTTTTAAACAAAGTTTAAATAGCTGCATATTTAACCATGCCATTGCAAAAACACATGTTTACTAGTTGACTAGTATAATGGACCTTTGAAGGGTTCTGCAGCAGTCCAGTTATTATGTGATTCCTTTACATTTCCTTTTAGACCTTAGTGTTGACCTTTTGGGGGAGATTAGGTTTTATAGATGACTTTAACAGCTCTGCTCTCTGTAAGTATGCTGCATTGGGTGAGATCCAGGCGGCGCCGCTCTCTGAGCCCACAGGCTCTCATCTGCTCTCTGGCGAACTGGTGCCAGAACCAGGCTGCTGTCGACACACTCCAGCAGACACTGTCCTCCTCTCTGACGTCAGGCGCCGGAGTGGGAAGAGCAGCTAGCTCCAGAGTCATTCATATGCAGCCACATGCGGGGCGGCTAGCACCAGAAGATAATCAAGGGAATGGAAATGCATTTTGCAAGGCCCCTCCAACACCCCCCACCTCTTACACAGTGAATTTAGAAGTATGCATCTGCTTAGCCCTTATTTTTGGCACTAACAACTAAGTGGAATCTTCAAATGTATTGCATATCTTCTTAGTTTACATACTGTTGTCAGGCATGGGGGCATTGTCAAGGAACACTGGGAGCTATTTTGAACCTAACTTTTAGAGATGATATTTTAAAATCGACTAATTTAACGTTAGTACTAGAAAGGAAATATTTGTTGAAGACATGATAACGGTCACATGATCTCAGCTTTAAGAAATTCAAGGCACACACACACACACACACACACACACACACATACACACATGCATATAGCTTGTGCTGCAGTGATCAGTTTGTAGGCACCATCTGCCCTCGGCTTTATGTAACAACTGATCCACAAGCAGCTCTCTCATATCCTGATTGTGACTCACGATGCCCATGCATGGTTTTAGTGAGAGATTCACACTCACCCTACTAGATCTGTTCTTACAGGCCTTGTGTAACATAATGTGGTTCAAATACATCCTAGATTTCTGGAGACTTTGTTGAAAGAACCTGCATCTAACAAACCATAACTGAGGGAATGAAGCTACAGTAATACATAGTAACACAGTCTACAGATGAGTTAACGAAGAGTACACTTTAGCTTTGGCCATTCTGGAGACTTGTCAGGCCTTTTTCACATCATAGTAAGCTTGCCACTTAATATTGGCTCCCCTGTGACAGAGGTTTACACAAATGATCCAATCGCTACCTCATTACTTTATGGATGAATTGGCCTGCCCCTACAAAAACTTGGCCAAGAAATGCCTGACCTAAGACTGATGCTCTATCATGGATAAATCCTGTCTGCAGTGCAGTGTTTTGGAGTACAGCTTGCCAGAAATGCATTCATAATTTTTACAGAACTTTGAATCATTATGGCAACATGATTCCTTCACCCCTGTTCAAATAATACTCCAAGGCTACACAAGAAGGGTCTTGAGGGGGACAAAGAACAAACACACTACTGTAATACAAATAAAGAGAGTAGATAGGTTTCATTATTTCAAGAATTTATATTTCAACATTAGGCTTAGTTGTTTAGAAAAAATCATGCCATTTTAAATAATACAGATGAATTAAGAGTAGGAAACAGTTAGTTGTCCCATTGGGTGAAAGGGTGGGGTTTGGATAACTTTCTGGCAGGCCCAGTCAAATGCCCTCATCAGCCAGATTTTTTTACAGACCCCACTTCGGCAACAGTCATATTAATGGTCATATTAATGGTTGGTGTAGTGAAGTGGTTGAGGCCACTGTCCTCCATGTGGCAGACTGGAATTTAGTCACATCACACTACAATAGTAAGAGTCCTTGGGCAAGACTGCTAATGCTGCAAACGTCTACATCTGTAACATCATTTAATTTTATTCCCTCTGGGTGAAAGTGTCTGCCCAATGTGTAAATGCAGTCTTTAATATGGCATGAAAACTGGCATCAGCCCTGATTATATCCAAATGTGGTCATTTACATATGCTTCAATGTATTTTTTCAAACTAATTAAAAAGAAAATTCTGAAACCAACCTTCCTAGCAGTTGGATCTGCTATGCACTGATTGACACACACAGTCTTGGTGTGGAAGCTTCCAGCACGCTGACCACTGAGCGGCCAAGGGCCTCTCTGCACTCCCACTGTGCCAAGGCTGTCTGTCTGTGTTCTCTCAACTCAGAACATGATCTCAATCTTCTCCTGCTCAAATGACCACAGCGTTGCAATCCCTTAATCACCACCCGCCTTGATGCAACACTGAGCAACGCCTGATGAACAGCAGAGACAGAGCATGAGCAAATCAAATTCAATCCAAGGTTGTGGCATTTAAAGTGAGCTTGACATGGATGGCTTACTCTTTCAAGAGCACCGCTCCTCTTCGTTGAGACAATTGGTAGTTGTTCCCTCAGTCAGATAGACTGTTTTATAATGAGAAATCATTCCTGTGCTTTCTCCTTGTCTTTTCCCCTTAAACTGTTTCCTTCTGCTGAAGGAGCAAAGCTAGTTTTCACTGCAGTTCCTCTAAGCACCATTCTAAACTCCTAAATAAAAGATGGGCTGCTGCTGTATGCTGCTCAACTGACGTCAGATCCTTTCTTTTCTGTATCCATATTTCATAGGCTCCAAGTTTAAGTCCAAATCATGGGTTGGGCTTGTGGAGTGATGCTGGAGGACATTTCAGTGGGTAGGGCCCACTAGAGGCCTTCTACTGCCCAAGCCCACTGTGACTAGAAACGTGCTCAGTGTTACTAAACAGAAAGAGTGTGTGGACTCCCTTTGCTAAGTAGTAGAAGGACTGAAACAAATTAAGGACATTAGAATGGTCACTTGACCTGTAGTTTGAGGTCTAGGGGCCAAGGCTTCCTGCCTTGATTCAGACACAGATGCATGGCTAAGGAAACCAATTAATGCAAACAGATCAGACAACTACTGAACCTAGAGGGTTTATATTCATGTCCCTACCAGTGGTGGCTGCTCTAAGACTACAAGGGAAGCTCTGCCTCCTCTAATATGTCAGAATATAACTACTCAAATATGTTGTATTTATATTACTTTCAGATTGAGTTCAACTTCATTATTGGCTCGTTCAGAATAAGGTATTTATTGTAGATTGTTTGACTCGATTTTCTTTTCATACATTTCCTTGCAGCACAGAACATTAAACCTCCTGAAGCGCAGCTTCACTTGAGCTTCACGGGCGCTCACAGAGGGGCGTGTTTCACTGCAGAAAAGCTGGACAGTGATTGGATAAATGCACCAAAATAATCACCCTCAGGGAAGCTCAGCTTCTCTGGGAGTGACTGGAGCAGTGGGCGGGTCGGGATGCTGGGCTGCTGCATGATGATTGGAGGAGCTGTCTAAAGGGTGGAAACCCTTTTTGATTGACAGTATGTAATAGTTTGGAGCTTCACGCTCAGTCCCAGCGCATCTGCGAGAGAAGTCGTGAGGCAACCTGCTGTGTTTTTTGCTGGTGATATAAACCATTTTCATTTGCACATATATTTTACAGCGTTCTTGAGTTTGCTCCGTGCTTCATATTATTAAAGAAGCTCTTGGAAGGGGAAACCAGCCAGCTAGCAAGCTGTGCATAATATTGTTGGCATTATTTTTATTGTAATAGTTATTTTAGCAAAGCCATTTAATAATCTTCATCATGACAAGAGACTCAAAAGTAAACAACAGGGCAGATCAACACCAAAGACTGATTTGATGAAAAAATCAGGGAAAAATATCAGCTCTTTTCAGCTCTCCTAGTCTGACCAGGTGAGACTCCCTTTAAGACTGCTCCCAGGTGGATGAAATGTGACAGGGTCACAAACCATTTTCTGAAAAAGGAACAGAGGCCAGAATTTATGTACAAATAATGTAACATGATGTATGCCTAAATTTCATGATGTACACAAATTTCATGATTTTCTAATCCTGATAAAATGATAGGAATTTCAAATGGTTAAATTTCATAAACTGCATTGACTCCACACAAAAGCTAAACTAGATTTACATTTTCCAGTAAAGACTCCTAGTTTTGACTCACATTCATTCATGACTCATGAATCAGCTCATGTCCTTCTCTAGCTCCTGTGGCATAACTAATGTTAGGTCAGGAGGGTCAAAAATCAGAATCAGATCCAGAAAATAATCCAATGTCTTGAGAACATATCTCACCAATTACCTTCCAAATCTGCTCATAATATCTCTCATTCTATATAACCATCTTAAAATGAAGCAGTTGCAACCTGCAATATGATATATTCATTATTTACATTTCTAAAATCTTAAATAGGTAAGTCAAACATAGTGAAATGTTAGATGCTAGTGGCTGGAGTAGCATACATGTGCTTGAGGGCAATTACATTTGAATTTTTTTAATTAATTGAATTAACTTTTTTGTTAATTAAAAAAAAAGACCCATTCAGTTTTTGCACAGGTACACAAAATATTCCACAGCTTATCGGAATTACAAAATATCAAAAATTGCATCAGAATCCTCATAAAGATACAACATAAATAACATTTGAAAATAGGCTACTCGCCTGTTTTTTTTTTTAGTTTTTTTTTTTACAAAAACTCAACAGTCTGAACAAAAGTTGAAAAAGATTTTTGCCAGTGTGTTGTAAAGCTTATTTAACCTTGCAACTGGTGATATGGCAATAATACATTTTTTGGGTGGAGCATTAATCTGTCAATCGGATGCATCAGTAGCTGCAGGGTCAGGGCCGTGATGTCAGCAGGGATTTCTGACTGTGAGTTTGTGTCCATCTTTGACTGCAATGTGCCCACTTTACAGTCATTAGCAACATTAGCCGCTTCCCTGCTGTGCTGCTCTAATCTTCCTGCTAAATACTGCTGCATTTACTCCAAACTACTCACATCCCTTCCATAAAGATGCATGTTACGCACTCAGCCGCTCATTATGCAGTTATGATTTTATTGCTCCCTCACATGCTGCCCAGGGTTCTGTGAAACTGCAAAAGGACTCCCATCCTTCCCCTTGACAAACGCAAGCTTTCTGTGTGCCCATTCAAAAGGAAATGCAGATTAATGTGCTCTGAATTTCACAGATAGTCTTGATTTCCTGACCAAAAACAAGCGTGTGAGGAATGAAAACGGACTTGTATATTATTCTGCTTTTAAGGCACATCTGTAGACGTATAAAGACAATGCTTCGCTCTATTTTAGTACAACATGTATTACAACTTTGTCGGCCACGCAGACCTCAGGGACTAACCTTTTATTATTTCCTCCTTTGATCTGTTTTATTTTAGCTTATTTTAGCATTAGGCTTTGATATTCCTTATTTAGGTCACATGTTCCATAATGCTTTGAAGAGCGGGCTATGAATCATTTACTTCTAGAAAAAAGGCAGCGAACAAGGAAATACAGCAGTGAATAGAGTCTATAATTAATGCCTATCCATCAATAATACAGTTTAATTGAAAAAAGGGTGTATTTAGAGTCTGTCAGAGGCTTCTTGTGGATGCTGTGAATGCCTCCCATGTCTGCACCCCACACAGACGAGTAGGGAAACAATATTTGGAATTTGTCTGGTGAATAGCCAAGATAAAGACATTGATTATGAATGCGTTTTTGTTTACTATGTATTTTTTTCAGCTGTAGTCTCTATCATAAAGTTTGTGAGAGCACTTCTAATGGCAGGACTGCAGTGACATTTTAAGAGCAGGGTACCCAGCAGATTTGAACAGGGCCTTAATGACCATGGTGGTGTCAACACAGACAGTAATTCAACCTGGCCATATTCCTCATCTGGGGAAGCTTTTTGTTCATTTTGCTAACAAGTGGGTGGCATTCCCCCTCATTCCCCTCAATGTGTCAGCTGCTAAAGACTATACAAGCACTAAGGTAATTGCACACAGTTATTAACCAATAACGTGTCTACGTTAAAAAGGAACGATCAGCAGATTGCCTCTTCAATTATATTGATATTATTCCCATGAAGTTTTATCGTGATGACACAGAATGTCCTTGTTGAAGTGTTGTTACTCAGGGACAGTGCATTTGTTAGCTACATGTGATGTCAGTGTGACTTTCAGGATTTCATATGACACTGTTAATAGTCTGCTAATGGCTGCACTCTCAGGGGTGGGTTGTAGAATAATTAGCCGGAACTCTGCTACTGAGTTTGAATGCTTTCCTCATCTGATATTTTACATTTACATTGAGTAATTTAGCTGATATATTTGCCAGAAGCAATGAACATTAAATGACTCAAGGAGATTGCACCTGGAGCTGCATGGGGTTAAGTGCCACGTTCGGATTCTAGACTGACAAAAGACATTGTCCAGCGGCCATGAAGCATTTTTTTTTTTTGCTAATGGTGCAAATTGGTGCCATGGGCACCTAATCATAGTGCTCCTCTGTGTGAGTATTGCATTTAGCCCTCCCCGCTTTGCAATGCGCTCAAACAGAAAGCAATATGTTAAACACTTGTAAATTACCTTATAATGTGAAATTGTAGTCTTCCTGAAAAAAAAAACATGACAAAAAACATGAAATGAATGGAGGCATCAGTACTACAGACAAAAGTGTCTCCACTCAAGACAGGCTTTAGCATATGCTGGTGCTGTAAATGGAACATAATTCTATACAGGTGCTTTCTGTGGTGGTAAAATGGTGATGTGTGAAGTAGCAAAACAGGCACATTTAGGTAGATCACAAAAATTAGGGAGAAAGTAAGGATCCAGTCAAATCACAGTAAGAACAATTTCTTTCTTATAAAGCCCTAAAGCAGTTTCAGTTTGAAAGATCCATAAATACTATGTATGATGTACAGAGCACAGGATCCTGGTACTTAGAGCTCTGTTACACTAAACAGTAATTCCCACTATCCGCTGTGTCTGCCACCAATGGTAAAGGATGTTCCTCTATAGCGTGTCCAATGAGCCATTCTGCAATTTCATACCTGGTTTTAAAAGGTGGAGCAAATGGAGAGTAACATCACTCAAACCTGCACAAAAGGCTTTTTCAGACACACACTACTCACTGTACACAAATACATTTCCAAAAATCATGCAATATTTAAATACAAATAATTTTAAATACAAAAAATAATACGCTTCTTATTTTGTACTCTTGCAATCTGCCCATAGCAGTGAGAATTAAAGGACTGTGGCCTATTGTCCCCTCCCTGATAAACTGTGACCCACCAGCTTCATGCTTAAATTACTGGGAGAACGAGACCGGGAGGGTGCTTAGTCTTCCCAACATGGGAGTTGCAGATAAAACGCTGTGAGTAGTGCTGAGACTTACCACTGTTTCCACAACACATTAGCAATGCAAAGCTTTAAAGCAGCTGCATTAAGGTACTGCAGCACCTGGGAGATTTCAGGGATACAATTAATTCCACACTGCTGTGCAAATTAGGCCTGGGTAAGCATCTCCACATTAACGTCTACATAAGATCTTCACTCACATTGGCTTTTTACTGATTGGAGGAAGGAACAACCGATGCGAAAATTTTGGTTAAACTGATTTTAAGGTTCTAAATATATTTGACAAATGCCTGGTATAAACGTATATTCCTGTTTTCGATTTTAATTTTATATTCCACTTGCTTTCTTTAAGCAGTGCTTTACCGACAATTTGATTATCAGTCCTTATTCGTCATTCATCTTAAACTGAAATATCCAGAAATTGTGCAATTATCTTCTCATTTTACTTCCCATTTTTATAATAATTTATTAGCATTATAATCATATACTAAATATAAACTTGGAATACACATTAACACATTGTTTTTCCTTAAAAACATTATCCTGGTGGCACAAACATCTGACATTTTGCACTGTTGACAGGATCTTGTGATGTCACATCCAGAAAAAGATTACTTCTACATCGCTACCAGTAAATTTGCTGATACCACTAAAGTGTGAATTATCAACTTAATTTTACCATAAGATCAATAATATTTATCAACCAACCTGTATAGTGGTTATACATCTGTAGAAACAGAGGCCAGGATGCTTGTCTTTGTTTTCATTCTTTTCCATATTCTCAATGTAAGGCATTTATAATCCCAGACACAGCCTAGACAACTGTAAGATGATAGTACCCCTGTGCTGATGATATTTCCAAAAGAAGGAGGCTGCATTTTCACTCTGAGTGGCTCCAAGGCTTGTGTGTCAACAGCTCATCACAGTGTTTAGGAGTTTCTGCACTAGACATACAGTGGGTTTGGCTACTGGCTGGATTGCTGTGTGTGAAAATGTGTTGACTGCTTTGTGCTCTAGAAAGACAGACCTTCTAATTGAAGTCTTTCGAAGAGGAAGAACTGCACAATATTTTCATATTGGGTATGTTGTGCCTACCTCTTAAATTAAATGAAGAAATCCAGAGGTGTTTATTGAATCTATTGATGTTTCACCTCCTTCAGTATCTGAAAATGGCATTTAAATCTTGGATGTACAGCGAGCCCTTCATGGCAGACCAGTAAATTTGAGCAAAAAGCTAAGTCTACTTGGTGTCTGGGATGATGGATACACCCTTATTTCCTCATATTTCAAAACACTCAAAACAAATTTGAAAAGAATAGATACATAAATAATCAATAGTAAAGATATTGAACATTTAATGGCAATAATAGCCATAATATGACATCATATACTGTCATCATACAATTTCAAGGGAGCTACTTGTTGGTCACCTATCAATGACCCCCGCCCCCCAAAACAAACCAAGCATCTGCTCCAAAATCTGCTACCAGTGTCCGTCATTACCCTCATTTCAGTGGAAAGTGAAAAGATCTGTTCCTGAGACTGAACAAATGTTCTGATGCTGCCTTAAACAATCCTTAAACATCTCTGGGAATTAGAGAAATGACTGAACATCATTTAGATAGGAGTTGCTCTTCAAAGTGCAGCTCCATTACAATCCATTAAAAAGTGCTTTTGCTAGATCGAAGTTGGAGATCAATAAAGACCAGTTAAATGTCTGACACAGCTCACTAATATCTGTAACATAAACTCACAATCAGAGAGAGAAAGGGAGAGAAAGAGGACATAGCTGTATCCAAGGACTGCCCTTGGATACAGTAAGTGTTTCCTTATCTTTAATTGTCTACACACGCACACAATTTTACCACTGTAACCCACCCTTCCTGCAGTGCAATAGAAGCCCAGACAAAATGGATGATTACCTCTCTGAGTTACATTCTGAGGCAATCCAGTTTAATTAGCATGAATGCAAGCCCCTCTCTCTCCCACTCTCCCTCCCCCTCTCCTTCTCTCTTTTTTCACTCCATTTCTCTTCCTTTATGTCCTGCCACCTTTTCGCTTTTTTTCTCTGTTTTCATTGCATCCTAGTTGGGTTTTATTGAATGTTGAGATGTGGAGGCCTTGAGCATACTTGAGGTTAAATCTGAGACAAAGATGTTTTAGCACAGCAGATGAGTCTTATATTTTCTTATTGAATGCTATTTAAAGCCACAAGCAATGCTGGTAATCTAAACTTAAACTTTCTTTGTATAGGATGTACACTGGCATTCAAGTACTGAGTGGAATCTGTGTTTTTAATAATAGAAAACTAATTTATCAGGAGAAAAAAGTGAAAATGTGCTGCATTCAACACAATTAACCTTAAAAAATAAAATAATGAAATGTAAAATATTGCTTGATGATTCTAACATGGCAAAAAGTCATATTTTATTTAATATCTTGAACACATCAATTTTGAAACATGGTTATCAAACTTTAGAGCATAATTTAATAATTCAAATTTGTTTATTTTATAAATATATATATATATTATGGTAATATTCAAGTAATATTAAGTTGGTAAAATTGGGGCAATAAGCTAAATTTGAACTGTCAAGGAATATTTAGCTTATTTCTTTAGCTTCCTCCTTTCTTAAACCATAACACATACACAGGGTCTATCTGTTCAATATGTTTGGATATTGGGTCCAATTTCATTGCCTGTAAAGACATATTATTTAAAATATCACGTTACACCCCTGTGTATCTACATTAAAATCGGATGACAAATGCTTCAAAATAGTTGAACTGAAATCTTACTGACTGGTAAATTATACTTTACAGATAGACACTTGTTTTGGAATACATTAGACTTTCTGTTATTGAGTGTGTAGAGTGTCTGCGGCTACAGCCCTCAAGGCCTGTGGTACAAAAACATGTACCACTGGCAAAGACGAAATGATAGAAGTCATTCCTTCAGTATACATATTTCATATCAAATGTGGTAAAAGAAGTTATATAAAATGTAAGAATATGATCTGCAGTTTGATTCTCCTTTTCTGTGAGTGTGGTTGAGAGCTCTATTTGAAAAGCTGTGATAATAGTCCATTTAGATTGTGTTAGAAGGCCATTAACTGAGCAATTTAGCCCTACCTCTTTGCTGCACTGCTCCGGCTAATGACTTGTGTGCAGCAGAGCCATTCACATCTATATGCACCGTACATTTGCATTTCAATCGATAGCGTGCAAAAAAAAAGCCCCCATTCTTGACTGTAACCCAAAAATGCTTGATGTAAATGATCTGTCCAAGTGTGTTTCCTCTAGCGGATGTGGCTACAGAGCATTTGGTAACTGACTTTTGGTGGCACAGCAGGACTGTCTAAAAAATGGCTGCGCTGGGTGGCTATTATGAAATAGTTCTTTTATAACATACTTCAGTGCATGTATGACTAGCCTTCAGAAGTTGTAGTCATTGTTGGTGACAGTGCAAACAGAAATGAAATGATAGAATGTAAATTGATTGTAGAGGTTTTTTGTGAAACTCACTATGTAATTGCTCATGTAATTGCACAAATATATTTTAGCAGATTCTAAGGGTTAAAGATGCACTCCAGTGACAAATCCTTGAATGACACTTAGCGAATGTGGGAGTGTGTCTTATATGCCTTGCATCATGACATGCCAACAATTACTGTAATTTCATTAATCATCAAATGGGAGGTCTGCATGCAGAAATGAAGACAGAGGTGGTCACATTAGTTATTTTCCCCTTTCTTTACCTGATTCTTCATGACTAGAACAGCTGGAGAGCTTATTTTAGCATTTGTTGTACACGTTTGAGTGTAAGATTCAGCCGAAAGTGAAGATGCTAATCTCTGGGATAACATTGGTAATAAAAATGTAAATAGCATGAAAGATATTGGCTATTCCTGTTATCACAGGAATCATAGGCAGCCAGGAACCAGACCTCACCAGATCACATGCATAGAATTATGGAAAGCTGGCAATTGTGTAAATCATAATTTTTAATGCAAAAAACTTGTAGTCTACATTTCCCAACCTCTCACTGTCTGATTAGCCACTAGCATTATGCCAATTTCATTAGCATGCAAATTGGAAATCTGCAGCATTGTTTGCACCAATCTAGAAGTGTTGTAGAATTATGGTTATTTGATGGATTTTTAAGGGTTTTTTTTGCTTTTTTAATGATTTTTGTAAGGGTGTATGTCAATTTTGTAAATATTATTGATAAAGTCTGTTAGCCTATTAGCTACCTCCTGACTTCTTATCTAATGATGGCATACTGGAAAACTGAAAACCATTTAAAGAGAGCCTTTTGATAAGAACCAGAGATGTTTGGCTGCCATTTATTTATTTGCTTGCCTTTTATGGACTTGGATATCAGTAATAACAGCACACAGTGAAATAAGGTGAACCTGGGCTACATCCTCTGACCTCTGAGTGGAAAAGGGCCAGTGCCCTTATGTGAATATGCCATTATGTACATAGGTATGTTTGTGTGTGTGTGAATGTGTATATGTGGGTAAAAAGGAGTGTATATTTGTGCTGTTTCTTCCTCCTTAGCAGCGTGCTATACTGAGCACTAGTATCAGAGTTAATCATCATCGGCTCTGTGTTCGTGCTGTGAGTGTGATGGTGGGTGGAAGTGCTGTAATGGCTGCTCATTCACTCTTTCCTCAGCGCCAAAGACATGGATGGAGCTAGGGCTGGAATATTACACTGATATAACCAAATGGCTGTGATATCATCACTGCAAAGGCTTCAGTATAATTTGAATTTTTTAGTTATATTTTAAAACACCTCCCTTGTAACTGGACTCATTGACCATTTGATCAGTTATAGCTACTGTGTTGATGCACATTGTAGAACCATAATGACTGCAGCCCATCCTTTGCTTCATAATTGATAAGCCACACTTTAACAAATGTATTAATGGAAAAAGGCCATCAAAGGACAGATGCTGAACAGGTATCACAAGGATTAAATAGTCCACAGTCTAAAAATAGACTATCAACAGTGGTCCTGTGGCCAGAAACTGACCACTGATAAAGGGCTGGAGAATGACAAACGTGAAAGGAAAAGGTGAAGCTACAGTCTCTATCTGTAACAGTACATCCACAGTGAGATGTTTTAATAAAATGTCCAGAACTGCTGAGACCCTCATTGTCTTCAAATGACAACTGGAAGACACACTGTTTCTAGGATTACTAGTGGCTCATAATTTTAAGTCTAGGCTTACTAGGATGAGGAACATGTTTTCTTGTGGGCTACAAAACACAATAATATGTCGCTTTGTATAAGAGTGTCTGCCAAATGCTGCAAATGTAAATATAACTGTACATATATGTTGATGCAGGGACAGTTCCCTTCCCCACAGTGTTAACAAGGATTGGAGATATAACTAAGCTCTCTCTCACAAGTATTTAGCCGCTATTTCCACAAAATAAATCGTTTTCCAAACACTTGGCTACTTGGCTGCTCTCCTCGAGTCAATCAACCATCTTTCCTCTGACAGTTGGTGTTTTCTTTACACAGCTGTGCTCACACTGGTCTATGCATGCAAGTGCACGTACATACACACACATGCACACACACACACACACACACAGTTGCCTAAATGCACCATGGCTTAACAAACCCTTGAAGAAAGTATTTTTCTCAGGGCTAAAATCTATGAAGTGTACATAAGCAATTATTGTGGAAGTAGATTTACATGGGTTTAGAAATACTATAGTCATGTTCACCAATAAATATTGCAGCTTATTTACTCCACAAGAAAAGTGTCTCAGAAAAGAAGTACTGCACATTTTGACTTTTTTGTGTTTTTTTACTGTAGTTCTAAAAGTGCCAGGAAGGCGGTCTAGTGGACTCATGGGAGACTATCAAATATGGCAGCATTTTTATTAGGATAAGAAAGGCTTTAAAGCAATGTCTTGACTCATCTCATTTTTTCTTTTATTAGAATGCAAGGGCACAGCAAGTCTGAAGTACCTCCTGTTTTTTCAGCTATTTCTGTAAATGTGAAAAATGAGTGACCTGATCAGACAAGTGTCTGGACTTACAGTATTTTACACAAAAATATACATAGATTATGTTTAATACCAGAGGTGTACCTTAGAGTTTATTTCAGAGTTTTCATTTAATCTTATTTCTTCTTATTTTATTGTGTTATTCTGTAAGTGTTGCTACAGAAGAACACGAGATCTTTGTTTTGAACCTTCTGGTTACTTTAGATATCTTTTTTTGGATGAATCACAGTTTGAAACGTGTCTTTTCATGTTGCATTTGCTGTTGTTTGGGCTTCAAAAGGCTTCTAATTCTATATGCTCCTTCTACAACAATTTTTGGCCATGAGCCAAGCACTGTCTTTAGTGTAGCTGACCATAAATCACTTTCCAAGGAGATGTGGAATAAGGCATTCTGATCACATGCCCCTTCCCTTCTGAGATGATGGGGATATATGGTGGATTCAGTGCTGGATTTCATAGTAGAGGAATCATTGCATGTAATGGAAATGATCTTGTGGAGACACGGGGAACAATTTAAAAATAGGATTGAAAGTGCAGCCACTTTGGATGGAAAGTTAAACTTTTAATTATGAAAGACTGTCCTTCTGAAGTTTCCCAAGCAGCACTGGACTTTTTAAGGGGATTCTGAGGACCCAAGACTCTTAGGATGAATTCCAATCTAGGATCAGTTTATACCTTTTTATATTCCACCAAATAGTAGCACATCCTAAAGAACAGTGAGACCTGTGATAAATATTAGTACAGGTGTTTATACTATCAAGGTATTTGAAACAGGGACATTTTCTCTGATGTTGTTTAATTGTCTTGTTTTTCTGTGAATTGTAACAGCAGCCATAAGTTAGATACAGTTACAGTTTAGTATAGCACTGATTTTTCATTTCACACGGCAAGTTCTTAAGTGATGCTACAAAATAACACTTATTTACTGGTTATTTAGACTATGATCATCTTTGAAACCTGCAACTCTTGGAAATGATCTGCTCAGATCTGTTTGGTGGCAGCCTGTAGTCTTCTAAAACCGAAGATATTTCCATAAATCTGAAGTCAGTAGTGACTTCTACGTCTTGCTCTTTTCCTTGTCATACCAAAGTAGTCTCTCTCACACACAAACACACACACACATACACACTCATGAAGAAAACATTAAAAAGCACAGCCCTGCTTGACACCAGTTTGCACTTTGAAAGGCTGTGATCTCTGACTGCTAGGAATGACTTCCCATCATTTTTGTGTGAAACTGCAGCATGAGGCGGAGAAACCAGGGTAGACATCCATATTTTCTCATAAATTCTTCAATTTTCCATCACAGATTTACAGATGTGACGACCAGGTGTTGTTCCCTGAAGCTGCCTGTGACATATATAGGAAGCTTTGTAGAAAACACACCTTGTTTTTTAATACATTCAGACAGTGGAAGAACTTCATCTTTTCAAACTCTCATCCTAAAATCCTACCACACTGCTGATTCCAGTGCTAAAATATGGAGCTCCCACATCTACTTGTAATTTATCTAATGTCTAATTAAGAGAAAGAGGTGTGCAGTTCATCATGATGGTGGGCCAGGGATGGAAAACTGTTGGATTACCTTCATTTGGCTTATCACAGACATTGTTCTTGTATGGGTGTGCATTGTTCCGTGTTTCTTAGTATTTTTCTGGTCCAACATTAATTTGTCATGATTCAAAGCAAGATTTGGATCTCATTCCAGGGTTATCTTGAGTTTTTACATTTATATTTCAACCCCAAATGTTTACCTCATAAAAGGCATGATTTAATGAACATTCTCTTTTGAAAGAATGCATCAAGGGATTACAGTTTGATGCAGATTTCCAGGGTGACCCTGCCATATTCAGTCAGTATTATAGGTCTGTCCACCACTCTGCTCCTGTTATTGCTTGTGTGAGCAGAAGACACTTGCGATCAATTTTTGTGATGGAAATGTAATCAATCAAAGTTTGGACCTGGGATGCGTCCATTATGTTTTCAATTTGTTGCTTAATAAATGGTGCTGTGGGGTTATAGTGATGGTTATATTTTGCACACCTAGTAAATCAACTCATGCTTTTGCAGTTGGCCCTTCTGGACAGTAATCCTTGCTCCATTCAATATTAGCTTGTACCCATTACCACAGGAATACTCAGTTAGAAGGTTCTGTTGTCTCACCTCTAATAGAAGCAATGCTTATCATTCATAGATGGCATAATTAGCTTAGACAGGTGTAGTTCCCTGCATGGTTTTTGGACCCCTGCTCTACAAGGGAAGGGAGGACTCATTTATAAAGAGGTCTGCCAACGGCAGCTGCCAATCAGTCTGCCAGCAGACCTTGCCTTGTGCCACTGACATGCAGAAGTCTGACTAGAAGCTTGTGGAACATTCAGACTTGCTCTTGTCACCAGACTCTTCATTGCAACCTGCACTTCTCAACACAGCTCAACCAAGTAGTGCATATCTAAACAGTACAGCTTTAAGCAAAATGCTATCTGCATAATGGGTTGTAAGACGACGAAGAACCCCAGATGGCCAATACCACGCCATAGCCACAGGAGGATGCTGGAAGTCTGGATTACTCAGAATCTGTTTTCGCAGCCTTGCTTTTCTCTCAGGGTCTAAAATGATGGGAACTGGAGCACAACACATCTCAGTGGCCCACTGCAGTTTCTAGGTTCCTTGCCCAGTTAGCTTGGAGATGCTAAATAGCCAATTCCTGTTTGTCACTGTGAGGAGGCCTGCAGGTGTTTTTGGTGTCGAATGCTGGGAGAAAGAGGCTTGCACAGACAGTTACTTTCCAGCTCACCACCAGGTCTAGCCAGCAGCAGCGAGTGAGAAGTGAGATGGGTGGCAAATAGGCATGCATGCTGCCTCAACTGTTAGCTAGTGCTCTAGTGGCATCTTGTTCACACTATTGGGAGCCATTTACACACAAACACACACACCATGAACGAACAGAGAGATTGAGAGAGCCGAGAGAGAGATCACATTTTTTCATGTAGATAGGATTCCACTGAGACCATTTGTGTTGATGAATAGTGTTGGGTAAAACATGTCCTCTCACGCACATATCATCAATAAAATAAGCCACATACAGCATCATAGCTTCGTTCATTTGCCCAATTCCACCCGGGGTGCTATATGAAGCTGAAGCCAAAATTTTAAACTTGAAAAATTCTCATTTTATACCCAAAAGATATGAAAGTAAAGTACCACAAAACTCAAGTTGATTATAAACAGGGTGATAGCACACATGGCAGAGGCCTGTTTTAAACTTTAATCAGAACCTTTTAGC
Organism: Rhabdalestes septentrionalis; assembly: GCA_037832545.1. Lineage (NCBI taxonomy): Eukaryota > Metazoa > Chordata > Actinopteri > Characiformes > Alestidae > Rhabdalestes > Rhabdalestes septentrionalis. Next base: position 13,069,921 of record JBBMFX010000134.1, read on the forward strand.
AAGAAGAGGCAAGCGAAGCCAGTTGGAGCCTTGGAGACAAAAACAGCAAGGCTCATTAAAGGGCTGTTTCTGCCTTATATCATGTACACACACACACACACACACACACACACACACACACACACACAAACACACACACACACACACCATACACTGGTCAGGTGTGAGGTGTGGTGAAATGTTCTGGAGC
>JBBMFX010000134.1:13076943-13087108 GCA_037832545.1 Rhabdalestes septentrionalis
AGTCTGACGTCTTATTAGTGGGAAACCCTTGACCCGCACCAGAGAATTTGACCATGTCTGACTTAGAAGCAATGGTGATAGGATTTTAAATATTTAAGCCCTTTCTGTGAGCTCAGAACACTCCTGCCCCTTCAGGTCTGGGCAAATTGAAAAGTCAGGGGCCAGTCACAGTGAACCACGATCCTTGTCTCTCTGCTACTTTGAAGCATCGATGTTGCAGTGAAGTCTTTGTGCTCTTCAGAATTACTGCCTGACTGATTCGGAAATGCTATCTGAAACCACTGCTGAAAATTTAAACTCGATTTGAGTGAGGTTTATCAAAGAAAGCGCTGATGCTCTAGTTCATTTAGTTCTTCAGGCCTGTGGATACATTTTTAGAACCATCATTTGGGGGGGTAATCAAAAACCCATTGTTGATTGACCAAGCTTTGGTTAATTAATTTTGCTCTGTGTTCTTTGCTCGACTTTGCTCCCAGAGCTGGGCAAATCAATCCCTTAACATGACCGTATTATAAGAGTGCGTTCAGCATGAAATAGGAAATAATATGTGTGGGCAAAAGTGTGTGGAAGCCTGAAATATCCTACAGCCATGAGGAGAGGAGGTGAGAGGTCAGAGGAGAAGTGAAGAGAAGAGAAGAGGAGATGAGAATCAGGGCTGATATGGATCTGAGTAGAGGGGTGTCCTAAAGGTTGTCTGGGAAGGCCTAATGGTTTTTAGTACATTCTAAAACAGCACCAGAACATGATATAATAATCAGAATTGAATTTCTAGGCAGATATAGCTAAGCAAGCTCTCTTTTTGGTTAGGCATTCTTTCAGACACTGGATTGAATTCTCAATTTGCCCGAACATCCACCAACATATATTAGGAAGGTACATTGAAAGCAACCAGTCACTTTTTGATTTTCAGTGTTTTTGAAGGGAAACATCATTCTAGGTCATTCTAGATGCATAACTAACTTTTACTTGTAGCATTAATGGGTTTCTGTCCAACAGAAAACAGTGGCAACTCTACACCAGCGCTGTTTAGATGGGATCACTCTGGAAATGATGCATGCATGCAATATGAAATATATGTTAGTACGCCTGTTAAGATCTTTAGATAGAAAATGGAATGACTTTGACAGGCTATCTGTATTTAGTCTAGAATGACCAACATTTTTCATGTACTTAGTGCTGATCCCATAGGAGTGCTAGGAGAAATTTGCATTATTGTATGCTGAAATGCGTTTTCCATAGTATTTTGAATGCAGTTTGATATTTGGCCTGAACTGAAGGTGTAGTCATGGTTCATCACTTGGTATGAGTGTAGACACTAAACTTTCACTGGGGTGGTTCCCCTTACTTACTTTTAGTAAGAGAACATAACTGTATCATAATGCATTGGCATTTTTGTTTCAGTTGCTTTGACTATCTTATTATACTATATTTAAAGGATACGTTAAAAAAGGTACAAATATGGCCTTTCCCAGGAGAAGTGAATATGGCTGAAGACCAGTGTTGCCTTTGTATTGTTTGTGTCTTGATGAACAAAATGTAACTATAAAGCACTTTTCCTGACACTTTTCAAAATAAAGGCAACACATAGTTATCCAAGTGTGTTTCTGTAAGGATGCATGAAGAACTTTTTAAACTTTAAAGAACTTTCACATAATATGAAGGCACTACACTAGGAAGCATTTAGGAACCTTTATGTTTAAGAGTCTAGAGACTGCTGGCTAATTTGGACTGTAGACAGAACACATACAGAAGGGATCAAAGAAAAATGTCTCAAGGACAAACAATTTCACAGCGGACGACTGTGTTAAAGCTTTAGAGAAACATCTGAATTTAGTGTCTAACCGCATCAATGCATTCCTGGAAATAAAAAGCAATCTATTATTATATTTGGAACAGCTATACAGCCCTACTCTGTGGGTTGTGCTCCATATATGCGTGTGCATGAAAGGTTCTTTAGGTCCACTGCCTAAAACAAACAGCCTGTTGGAGTCAGCTGTGTTTCAGGACAGGAGCCTGATGGCGTGTCTCACATTGAGAGTCCTTGGCGCCAGTGTGCTGCAGATGAGCTCTGATACCCTGATAGGATGGAGGGCTCTATTGGCAGCCTGGTCACGTCAGCGCTGAACCAGGCTAACGTGGCGTAATCACAGCCTAGCAATGAGGCCCACGGATGAGGGAGTGCAGGTGTCTGCCTCAGATGGGCTGGGCGTTAGCCTCCGAGATGTCATCCCTCCCTGAAACAAGCACAGAACACACTTTAGTGCTCCCATCCACATTCCCCAACCATTCTCATGTCCACTCTGCCCTCCCTCTTTCTATATGTTTCTGAGCATGTATGCATTGTCTAGGACAAACCTTCTGTCCATTCTGTGGAGGTTCTTTAGACCCTTAATTGGTCCAGACCTCTACCAAAACTCCTATGATCCACAAAGAACTAGTTTTGTTATTGTATCCCATGTAATTACTGAATAATAAACCTTATGGCTGCATGCGAATGAAATAAATCCTATATCACATTGTTTTCATTTTATTGTTTTAAATGATGTTAGAATTAAAATATCTATTACATTTTTAAGAACAGACAATCGAAATTTAATTGATCAATTGATGCACCAAAATGGTCATATTTCTACGGTGTCTTGCCCTGGCTTCTAAGTGGTACGTGTCATTTGCAAAACAAGTCATTAAAAGTACCATCAATTGAAAGGTTCGCTATGGAACCAAAAGTGATCATTCTATGGGAATGCTTCAATAAACTCAATGTGGCACTTTTATTTTTAAGAGTGTGTTGTCCTAAATGCCTCAGCTGCTCTGTGCTGAAACATGCCATGATTTTTTCTGCCATTTCAGTTCATGAATTTTTGAAGGGAAGAACCATCGTAATTGGGTCAAGGCAGAAGAAACAGGATCTTCTAATCTTCTAAGTCAGATAGGCATTATCAACCATTGCAGTGTAAGGCAAATTAATGTAAAATGTATTTTACAACTCAAAGGAGCAGAAAAGCGCTTGGTCAATAATTGAACCTCCAAGTCCACAGTCTATTGGAAAATGATTTCCACGTCTACTTCTGATGCTGAACTCAGTCACCCATTCCCATCCCTTCTGCCACAGGGCTTTCATGGTGAGCAGAATCACAGAAATGTGCTTTTTCTTCATCTGATGAAAGGCAGACTATTTCGAGTGTGTGTCTGGGCTTTTCGGGGGAGGGGGAAGGGGGGGGGGGGGCGTGGGTGAGCATTGGTTTCTCAGGTTGACAGGCAGAGCCATTTCCCTGGTGAGGAGATATTTCTAGCAGCTCTGTTCAGAGTTGTGTCTTCAGATGGCAGACAGACGCGCTGCTGAATAGGGAGATGCTACAGCAACTGGGTCAGAAATCTGCAGAGAGGTTGTGAGTCCTAGACCTACCAAAGTCTGTTTCTGACTGACATTATGGTTTTTTTTTAAGGTATGTCATTCTTACTCAGGAGTTTTGTCCAGGCAATGCTCATTTCTGCATGCATTCTCATAAATACAAAAGCTGGGTTGTTGTGGACTTGATTTGAGTGTGAGGAACCATGGTCAATTAAACAGTCCTCATGGCAATGGGCAGCAGTCTAGCATTCAGCCTCTGTTAATGCCAGGAAAACATTCACATTCAGAAAGAATTTAATGTGTAAATAGATGCCAGTGCTGAAACACTAAGACAGATGAAACAAAGCCATCATTAAATGACTGGTAAATTGTTAATTCAAACAAACCTTGTGATTATAACCTGTCAAAACTGCAAACCTAAAACACAGGCTGCCAAAATACTACAAATTCTGCCCAGTTGTATGCAGGGATAACGAGACCTTTTTGAATGAATGATTTGTAAACCAGAAGAAGAACATGACTTGTGGCTAGAGCACATCTCTATGATACAACATTAGCATGTTAAAAAGTTGCATATATATGACAGCAAGAGTTGTATGCGGGTGTAATAAATACAGTCATTTAGACTTTAGAATTAAAGCCCTTTTTGAAAACCCTTACATTCTTCTTTGTGCTTTGCAGTCTGATGCACCCCTCAACCCAACAAGGCAATGATAATATTTATGAGGAATTCAAGCAAAAAAAATGAAATGGCTAGTTCAAGGAGTCTGATATGCATTCCTCGTGAGATGACATGTTTTAAAACCTTTAATTAAGGCAGGTCCTCAAGTCCACAACATGATGGCATGAAAATGTCCTCTTGTTTGTTGAGTTTAAAGTACCACTTCTGATTTTTTTTTTACAAGAAGGCTATGCAAAAGCCATGCCTTAAAAATGTACCACAAATGGTCTGAACATTTCAAATGACCTTCATATACTTTGTTTTCATAGCTAATATTGCTACAGTCAGGTCGAAATACTCCCCATGGTCTGTTTTATCCTGTAAAAGTCACAATTATCCCTGGTGATGACAGTTATGTTATCACACATAATCAAAAGCTTCTAATCTGTAACACATATGTGTAACTTTTCAAATGGTATTAAATTTATGCTTGTTGGCATCATGTGGAAAAAGGTCAGAAATGCAGACCTAAAGGCCATGTAGACAGAATGTGTATTCGATGTAAATGCCATGTATCGCTTAATGCCAGACGGAATTAAATATATCAGTAAGCAATTATGTCTGAATTGTGTTGAAAAATGAAATTAATAGCCGTCCACTTTGAATTGTTACCCTGTTCCCACACTCTCCTTTGTTAAGCCAGTGAGCAAGAGCAATGTCTGAGCAGTGAACTGGAGCGTCTTTAGCACGAACAGAACATGCATGAGAACAAATGTTCGACTCAGCTGTAGAGAGACCTGAGGGATGAGTGCTGTCTCCAGGCCCAGGGACTTACTTCAACTAAGCTGTGCAATGTGGAGTTCAGGGGAAAAAAAGGTATATCTACTACTGAGACACAGACTGGGTCAGACATACAGACAGACAGGAAGAGAAATAGATGAAGTGTAGAGATAGAAAAAAAACCCAGTAGACCTCCTCCATCAGGACTTCTGCAGCACAATATCCATCTCCTGCTGAGTCTGGTTGTCTTCTGGGATGTGGTGTTATATTGGGGTGCTGAAGGACTGGTTGGCCTGAAAGAAGTTAGCAGACTTGTCTAACAGTATATAGGAACTTGATGGCTTCATCCTGTCTGGCAAAGGTCATGAGAGACCCCTAAGCCACTGAATGTCTTGCAAATGGTTTATGTCCTTCATAATGTAGTAACTGGCAATGTCTAATACACTCTCTACAGGAGTGGGGAACACAAGTGAATATAGGCAGCAACAGACTACTGTTCTGCCAATAAGCCTCCAGATTCAAATACCAACAAATATCTAAGAGACCCTTTGCTTTTTGTGTTGTCCTGAATTAGCAGAGAGCACAAATGCATTTTGATTCTCCATATCCTACTTATTGTGTCTGAGATGCTCATTTTTTTCTCTTTGCCTGTTTGGCATTAGCAAAATTAACTTGCACTGGAAACAGAAATACATAATTATCTTAATTGCTACCTACGAAGGAAAAAAAGAGTCCTGATGAGTAAAGACATGTTAAAGGCCACAAAGGCAGAACAATTAGACTGTTAGGAAAATGTCTCAGAGCACGTATGCATTTATGAGTCCCCGTGCCTCTGGACTGAGCTTATAACACAAAACTTAATAATTAGCTACTTGACATCAAGACAGCCACGACTGTTCTGAATTTCTAAAGGCTATGGTTTGTCAAAAACTATTTTTTACACACCTACTTGCCTGTTTTTGAATTTTGAATAACAATACTCATATAACAGTGTTTAGTAAATGTATCCATTAGTATGTATTATGCATTTTATATTTCATATACATTAACAACACATGAGATTCTACAATTTACTTATGTTAAACAGTAAATGAACTGCTAATACTTTGTATGAGTATTAGAATGTATGATTTTATTATATGGTATAAAATATAAATATATACTATCGTATATATACACACTACATGCTAGCATTAAATCAATGGGTTCTCTTCATTACATTGAGCTCTGGTGGTCTCCTTACCTCTACAACCAAAGAGGGACAGTTAGGGTAGAGTGGGAGACAAGATATGGCAGACTAGAAGGTGAGGGATAGGCAAAGAAGGAGACAGAAGAAGCAAATCAAGGCAGGGGGCATATGTTAGGAGTTTCAGCGATGGTTCAGGATTTAACACAAAGTCGATAGCACTGCAAAGCGCAATCACAATATGTCTGCAGATTCTGATCAGTGTGATCAATGTTGCAGCCTGCCGCTTACAGCAGCCTGATGAAAATGAAATGGTTTATGTGGGGAGAATCCTTGAAGCTTTTTTTCCACATCACCTGCATCATCGCTGCAGTCACAAGAGTCCCCCCCCGCCCCCTTTCTCTCTCTCTCTTACTCTCTCACTCTCTCCCCTCTCTCTAGCTCTTATACATAAACAAACACAAAATTATTCACACCGCCTGCCTCTCTTCTTCTGTCTTTTGTTTTATTCAAAAGATTGTTTTATGTAAAGCAGGGGGCTTTCATATTTTGCCGGAGAGTCTTCCTTTTTCATGTTTTCACTCCAGTTGAACTTCATGTGGCAGTGGTCAAAGCCTTATCCTGGTCTGTTGACTGAGACGGTGATGATGGCAATGGCTCTGACTCTAAGCCCCAGTCCATCCTGCACCAAGGAGACTGTGGCAAAAATATTCCTTCCATAAATGTCTTATTTGTACAGTAACTCCAGAGACAATCACATATATCAAGTTCATCTTTACTGTGTCCCTTTTTTAGTCTTGTTTTCAAAAATGGTTTATATATTGTATATTTCATGTGAGACTGCATGTGCTCACATGCACATTTAATTGTTCTTTCACCTGCACTATGTAATAGTTGCATTTTATGCTTTTTACAGTTAATAAATGTTACAATTGTGCAGCGTTTCGCAAACTTGTTTGTTCAGGGGACCAGTCATGTCAGGACAATGCATAAATGACTGTAACCCCCAGTTCACGCATTCACATATTATTATTATTATTATTATTATTATTATTATTATTATTATTATTATTATTATCATTATTATTATTATTATTGTTATTATTATTATTATTATTATGTATTTATTTATGTATTATTATTATTATTATTATTATTATTATTATTATTATTATTATTATTATTAGTAGTAGTAGTAGTAGTAGTAGTAGTAGTAGTAGTAGTAGTAGTAATAGTATTTTAATGATTTCTTTTACCTCTTCATCATTTGGTCATTTAAAAAATATTTTAATTTATATTTCCTAGTTATTAATGGCTTGTTTATGTTTATTTTCATGTTTGTTTATTTTATTTGTGTTTATTTCTCCCTCCAGTACCTCATTCCTTTACTCTTGGCTACACTGTAAATGAGGGTCGCCCTCGTTACACTGGGCAAATAAAGACTGACCGATTCATTAAATGAGTTTTGTGTTGATTGGCTGATTGGTTTGGTTGTTAGTCAGTTGATTGATCAATTGTTTGATTTGTTGGTTGGTTAATTGGTTCCTTGATGGTTGTTGATTGAGCGATTGGTTGGTTTGATGGCTGATTGGTTGATTGATTGAATGAATGAATGAATGAATAAATTAATCAATGTTTGATTGGTTAACTGATTGGGCGATTGGTTAGTTCTTAGTTTACAGATTGATTGATTGGATGGTTTGTTAATTGGTACAATTAGTGGTTGTTGATTGGTTGATCCATTCATTTAATCATACATTCATTCATTAGTTGTATGTGTGTGTTTTTTGTTTCTGTTGTTGGTGTGTGTGTGTGTGTGTGTTATTAATTGCTGGATGCGTGTGTGTGTTTATGGGTGTGTGTGTGTTTCTGGATGTGTGTGTGTGTTTTTTGTTTGGATGTGTGTGTGTGTGTGTGTCTGTTTCTGGATGTGTGTGTGTGTGTGTTTTTGTATGTGTGTGTGTGTTTCTGGATGTATGTGTAAGTGTCTGTATGTGTGTGTGTTTCTGAATGTGTGTGTGATTCTGGATATGTGTGTGTGTGTGTTTCTGGGTGTGTGTGTTTCTGGGTGTGTGTGTTTCTGGATGTGTGGGTGTGTTTCTAGATGTGTGTGCATGTGTTTCTGGATGTGTGTGCGTTTCTGGATGTGTGTGTGTGTGTGTGTTTCTGGATGTGTGTGTGTGTTTCTGGATGTGTGTGCATGTGTTTCTAGATGTGTGTGGGTTTCTGGATGTGTGTGTATGTGTTTCTTGATGTGTGTGTATGTGTTTCTGGATGTGTGTGTGTGTTTGTGTTTCTGTGTGTGTGTGTGTGTGTGTTTTCTGGATGTGTGTAATTATGGGATGTCAGGCTCTAATCGCCGCGGCGGTTCTCCTGGCAGTTCCTCCTGTTTGTGCTGTTGCCGGGGGAGATTACGCCGCTGCTTTTTCGAGTGGACACAATTAGTGTGATGGAGGACGGGGGGGTTTTGTGTGTGTCTCTAATTTCCTCCTGAAGTTCAAGGTTAAGTCCCCGCTCCGCCCAAGCGCTGGATTTACAGCACAGCTGCAGTTTAGCCCTTAATCCTGCGGGACGGACCGCGATCACGCCGCGAGGAGATAGTGACGTACACATCGGAGGAATAAAAACAACACCAGAACAGAGGTTCGAGAAGTACATATAAGTATAAATTAAAAAAATAAATGGTGTAGTATACAATAAGCGGTCTAATCCCGATGCCAAGCAGCAAAACAATATTTATTCACTTTTCTTTTCTTTTGCAAATTTACATGCTTGACTCTCTTCCACTGAGTTTTTGTCTTCCTTCCCTTCACCTGCGGGACATACAGAGGCTCATTAGCCTTCTGTACATACAACTCTGAGCACGTGACATAGATTTAAACATATGATAACCTGGCCAGCAAGAGTATAAAATACAGCTTCATAACCAAAAAAGCAACAACAACCAATAGCAAAACAGATATTAGGCTACTGACTAGTCAGATTTGTCTTTGACTGGATCATGACAAAGCTCCAAGTGCCTGAGCCAATCACACCACTGCTTTTCATGTATTCAGACCGATGTTTTACATCTGAATAGCTGAGAAGCGTCACTGTGCCAGAAAACTTTAAAAATTCTTTTCATTCTATTTACAAAATGCCACTGAATTATTTTAAAACATACACAAAAACGTTCAAAACATACACATTTGAAAAGTGGAGGGTTCACGGTTTCTGGTGATGTTATTTTTGTGTTTCTAGGATCAAAACTGACGAAACTTTAGATGATTGATTTTGGAAAGATGAAAAATCCCATATATGGGGCCGCCGACTTCAGAGGGTTAAGTGACTCTGATGTGTCTTTGTGGTCCTGCTTGAAGATCCAATCACGACCAGGTTTGAACTTCTTGGCTGAGGTCTTGTTACTGGTGTACCTGGCGTTAGTGGTGTTACTGGTGTTACTGGTGTTACTAGTCCTGGTCGTTAACAAGCTCTGGGTGTTATAATCACGAGTGTGTGCGGGTTCTTTGGTTGGGATTCTAATATGAACGTGTTTCAGAGACGGTCAGAGCGACCACCTGACTTTGAGTCCTCCAACATTCGGGCAAAATTATTCACAACAAAAATGATAATAACACTAATAATAACATAGTTAATATTGTAATACATCAAGTTTTTTTGTAAAGATTAAGTATATCAGTCAACATTCTGATGTGTGTGTGTGTATGTGTGCTTGTTTTTATCCCTTTGTAAGGACTGAATGTCCTCATGATGGGAAAACTGGAATAGTCTGCAGAAGTGGTGACAATGTGCTGTATTTCTTAAAACCCAAATTCTTCTTCTTCTTTTTCTTCTTCTGCTTCTTCTTATAACTGTTGATAATCCCGGTCCTAACCGTCCTCCAGATCCCTGATACAACAGTTGAGCCGTCAGCGTAAACCTGTGATCGTATTTTTTGAGGAGACGACATGAGCTGCCACTCTCCTATCAAGACGTTGGAGGTGTGTGTGTGGAGGAAGCCTGTGAGATATGAGTCTTATCCGGAGGGAGGGGACTCTTCAGAGTGGGGGTCTCACCTTTCGCCCTGTAACTCTGCCCCACCTCACCACTCGCTCCGCTCTGTGTTTCTGTATGAAATGTGCGGGTCAGGCTGGAGAGGTCGTTCCGGGGGGGGTGGCTGGGGCCGAGGTGGGGGGTGGGGGTGGTG
>JBBMFX010000134.1:13087208-13102371 GCA_037832545.1 Rhabdalestes septentrionalis
TGCTAACATTCTAGAATGTTGAAACAAAGGGCAGGGCTGTGAAGTTGAGGGTCGGGGAGAGGCAGAAATGTTGAGGACCGAGGCTCCGTGGACCGGTAGAAATCCTCTCATGGACCGGTCCCTGTCTGTGGCCATAGTTTGAGAAACGCTAGTGTTCATTTTCTGTCATTTTATTTTCTCAGTAAGAGCTTCTAAACCACAGCACATAATTTCTTTAGACCCACTGTGTTGAGCTCTGGAAGTATGGACAGAAATATCTATGCTTTTTTCAGATTTGGAGCGAAATCAGAGTTTGTTTTAACCTTTGAGGAAAAAGGTCTTGCGTGGTTTTAAGGAACCCCATTATCTCTCTGTCCTTTAATAACTATTTTCCATTCTTTATGAAAGTGGATATAGTTGTTTCCTCAGACACTTCGGATGTACATAAGAAAGGCAGCTATTGTGTGTTTGGATACTTGCTTGTCTGATTCCTTAATGGGGAAGTTATGTCAAAACTTTAGGAGCAGTTTTTTTTGGGAGGATACAGCTAAGACTGATTGACTTTACCATGGAGGATTAAGGAAGAATAGAAGAGTTAAAATTTCAGTAGGTACACCAAATTAAAGACTGAAAATGATATACTGATTGGATTGATCTTCCTGCCTTTTTCCCTGACATTGAATAAAACAAAATGGCTGTTCTGGCTGGCAGTTAAATGAACCAAGTAATTGTCTCCTGCTTTTGCACAGAACTGTATTTGGCTAGTGTCCTCCATTACCATGTGCCTGATCATCACATCAGAGCCAACATATCTATCTGTTTTGGAATGAACTAAGGAGATCCAACAGTCAGAAAACGACAGCTGGTAAAAATGAAGACTAAAGGATATCATCAACTTCATTCTCATGTCGCAATGCAGGCACTACGTTGTTTAAGAAGTATTTGGATCTCTGTTAAAATGCATTTCACTTTTTCCTGTTTTAAACCTCTCTATCCTGAAAAGTCTCCACTCTTCGTCTAAGCAGCCAAGCACTGGCTCGTCATCATGTCCTAAAATAAGGCTCTCCAGTGTCTCCAACACGCACTAGGTCTTATATAATTACTCAGCTTGTCAGTGCATCCACAGCAAGGAATGTTGTGCGTGGCAGCATTACTGTTGCATGAGAAATCATTTGGGCTGTTCCTGAACCTCACACAGTCTCTAGATAGGCTCTATTTTCTCCTGTATATTCTTCTTTTTGAGTGCCTTGCATGGCACAGTCATAAATGCTGCATGTGCTGCTATATTTTAGGAAAAGCAGCTCCTGGAGCTTCCATATGAACAAGCAGAAGATGTACAGCCTCTCCAAGGAGGCAGATGCAAGACCTGTGTGTCAGATGTAGTTAGCAATATCATATTGTTTTCCAGCAGCTACAAAATCCTAGTTCCTGGCAGTTTAATTGGAAAATGCATTCTAAGGGAGGTTATGATCAAATTACATGCATTTTTTGCACACTGAGGAGCTTTTTTATTCTCAAAGGGAGAGATATCTATACTTGGCATTTTATGTATGCCGGTTACCTGTGTTTTAAAGAATATTGAAACTGGATGACCCCCAGGTAGCACAGTCTTCTGTGTGGACCTTGTTATCAGGAGACTATTCATGCCTGGGAGTCCAAGAGAGCACAATTGCAACGATAATATAGCCTTCCCTCTTCTGATCACCCCCTCTTTGTCACCGGATGTAACAAAACTTAGTTAGTTAGTGTTTTCCAAGCTTGGACCATCCAAAGATGTTGAATTAGCAGCAGTGTTGATATCATTTTGGGACTGGGGGAGTGTTAGCTTATGTGTGGGAACTGACAATGACTTTTAACTCAAAGAGTAAGTTGTACTGACCAATCAGAGCAGCTCTGAAATGTCAACATATGTCACTAATGTTCTGTTTTTCCTCATAGATTAGACCTTACAACAGAGATTTTAGTCCTTACAACCTTTTTTCTAAAAGGGCAACAGACAGAGCTTTCTGCTGGCACACACTGAAAGGGTAGCATGCTCACGACTGGCTTAATAGGTAAAAATGCAAGTTATTTGACAGTTATGACCCTTCTGTTGCCTGGCACTGTTAACCCCTGTACAAACAGGCATCAGCAGTGCCGTTTGTGCAGTTTTCAGCCTTCTATAAAGCACAACGTGAACCCCCCTGTTACAGAGCCAACAGGAAACAAAATACTTTCTTTTTCATCCATGACACGTTGCTTTAGCAGATACCAAATGTCAATTCTTTTCACATCCAAGGGGCTCCTTTCAACATTACCACGTCATACCAGCATGTTTCCCACCAGGGCTTAGGTCAGAGATCCGTCTGCACACAGGATGGTACGCAACCCAAACTCAGACCTCTGACATGAAATAAGCCAGCTCGCGTAATCTGCAGTGCCGAGGACCTTGCACGTGGCTTGAAATTGAGGCAACGTATGTGTCAGGGTTGGATATTAAATTCATGCATTATTCATGTTCCAGTCGCTGCTCACAAGGATTTGGCCCCTTCCTGCAGAGCTATGCATGACTCTTCTTCTGAAGCGCTCTCCACCAAAGCTGATTAAAGATGTTGGATTTTTTTTGTCTATTCTTAACGCCGTCATTGGCTGTGTGTGTGTGTGTGGGTGTCAGTAGTTGTGTGTGAGTGTGTATTGACTTAAATGATGTTCAGCATTCATGGACCAACAAATAGAGTATACAGGTTTATGCATGGTGAGGGTATGTATAATGCATGACTGTTAGTCTTCGGGCTTGCATCAGCAGCTGCTGCTCGGTTAATGGCGCTGTTCGGGCTCACATGCATGGCTGATTCCCTTTGGCCTGTTCACACACGGCACTGATTACACTACAAATACCACTGTCACCATGTGACTGGGAACAAGACGTTGGGTCTTCCCTCAGCGACCTGAAACCTCTTAGGTGTATTATAAAGGAAACCCACACGCATACTAGCTTAATACAAACCGGCACAATCACACACACACACACACACACACACACACACACACACACACACATAGGTTTCCACTGTAATATCAATTAATTCAGGTATATTTGTCTCTGTCCAGTTGTGTGAATATTCATAATATATATGAATATTCTGATAATGTGCAGTCTGTAAGCAAGTAGGCAATGGTTCTATTGAAGTTAAAATGCAGCTTTAATTTGGAGACTGTGTGAAATAAAAAGTTGGAACAAACATATTTTTTCCCACATTTCAGGGGACTATACATGCTTGCAAGTACTATCATTTAAAATTATGTTCCATATTGTCATAGAACTTTCCTGTGCCAAATGATTTCTGTGAAAAATCTTATTACTCTTGTCATATGCTAGGCAGTGCTCTGCCTGTCTGAAATTTAGACATTTTTAGCTCCCGCTTTTTTGTGTTCTCTCTTTTCTTCACTAATGCTCTGTGGGCTTCACACAATTGAGACCTGAAATCCCAACTTTTCCATTGAGATGAACTCCATAGTTGCTTTAGTTGAATGTTTGGCTCGTTGCCCTACTGCAAGATGAAGGTTTAGGCATTTGGCTGGATCTGAGCAGCTATGAAGCTTCTATAGACTGAATTTATCCTGCTGCCGTCAGCAGTTACATCATCAATAAAGATGAGTGAGCCAACTTCACTTGCAGCTATGCTCGCATGTGTTTCACAGATGAGATGGAAAGCTTCGGATTACAAGCATTTCCTTCTTTCTCCATGCTTTCATCATTCTATCGCTCTGGAACAGGTTCATCCTCGCCTCGTCTGTCCGTACGACATTGTCCATGAACTTTTCGTCATGTACTTTCATGGGAACTACATATTCTGAAATGTACCTGAACAGTATTCCAGTCATCCAAAGATGCTTTCTCTTGCCTATGTCAGTGCTGGAATTTAGACAGATACATATTTGGGATCCATTCACTCAGGATCCCTGTGCAAAAGTTTCTATACGAATCAGTTGGGGGAGATGTAAATCTCCTCATTTTCTGCACTTTTACCTCACATTCTATGTACAGTGTGTTGATGTACAGAGCAAGAAGAGAGGAATGGTGTCCACCAAATTAGGTGTGGACTGTACAATAGAGTCATATTATTATAATGTTTCACAGCACAGCTAATAGCATGGTTGTCAAAGTAGTTTTAGGCATATGTGCAAGGGTGGAATAGCGCTCAGTAGCCATTTTCATTTACTTTGTCTTGATTACAGACATCATAATGTTAAACATTTCTGGGTGACAACAGTGAGGAATTTACCCAGCAGCCATGTGCTTGCTGGTCAGTTAAAAATGAGGGACCTGCTCCAAAACGACTGTAAATTGAAGCCAGTCATAATCAGGCTTAATGGTGTGTCCAAGAATAGCTTAAATGCTTTGTTGTGCTTTGTATCGAGCTGTTTGATATTTGATTCTCATAATCTATACACTATACACATATGATATTCAATACTCAACCTTTTACGCATGGACTATAAAAACACGCATGGACTATAAAAACAGTCTTACCGTGTATACTTATGCCTTCCCTTAAAGTATGCCTAAACTATATGTAGTATTATATCATGAGAGCCTGAAATTTTCATTGTCATCTTCACCATTAATATTTTGTTCTCCTACATGAAAAGTAAGCCAGTGTAGTCAAATGCAGATGTATTCTGGCATGATGGGTGTTTTCACTGAGGCCTGTGGTGGTTACTCTGAGTGTGAGGTTGAAGTTTGGACTGGTGCCTTCAGTGATTCGGATCATCTTCAGACAGATCTTTCCATGGCTGTTGGAGGAGCTGACTGATGGACTGTAAATTGAATTACTGCTGGGGAGATGTGTAATATGTAGAAAGAGCTGTACCAATCTCTAAGACATTATAAATGAAAATGGAGGATTAGGGGGTTTTTCTTTTTTTTTTTGAATGGAGAGAGGAAATGGGCTTGCCAGTTATATTGATTTCAAGGGAACACTTTCACGGATATATAACCAATTACAGCCTGAGCCTCCAAGACTTTGGCAAGTCATTGTTATTTCTTAGGCACATATTATATTCCACAGCCTGCTACCCAAGGGTAAATATTCCTGCAGAGGAAGAGGGGGGTGTCTAGGATCTTTCCTGTCCAATCTAATTTCGTTCTCTGTGCTTTTTGACCAATGGGATGTGGTTACTTCACTATCTTGAGGCTCATCTTGGCTCCATCGGCTGGTGAGTTTGTGCACTCAAGCTGTGTGTCAAATAAATATTTGCAAGAGGGCTTTTTTGGAGTTGTGCCATAGAAGAAACACTTTTGTTTCCCTAGAGAACATTTGGGATTCCATGATTCTTTAACCCTATAAGATAACAAAAAACAGCAAATACTTCTTAATCTATGTTTTGCTATACATATATATGTGTGTGTGTGTGTGTGTGTGTGTGTGTGTGCATGTGTGTGTGTTTGTGTGTGTGTGTGTAAATAGGTATAGATATGATGTCATTGTGTTTGAGGTTAACATGATTTGACAAAGTCAGTAAAATTGCTTATTTTTATTTAGCCTGAGTTATAAATAACCATATTTTAATAATAAAACATGGTCAAAAGTCCAGTGTGTGCCTGTATATATAAAAATCTTGCGATTTCTTTCTGATAACCGAACTAATTTTGTTCAGAAAAACTCCCATGTCTACGTGGAAACTGTAGTTGTCCTCTGCAATTTTTTTGCTGTTTCTTTGCTTTTGTGATGTGTGGTGCTTAGCGAGATAATTAGTTGCCCTTGAAAAGAATGTGATTCTGCTGCTCAGCATGGTGGCCAAACATAAACAACCAGCACAAGGACAAGGCAGCGTGGCAGATTTCTTACCATGCCACACAGGAATAGTTTTTCACAATTTGTGGGTGCTCTTGGAATGTAACCCCCCAAAATTTGGTGGTTGAATATAGCTAAACTTATTTACACACACACATATATAGATAATTAAACAAATTTAAATGCTCTATAATTGAGTCATTTAGAGTGCTGTGGTGTGTGGTGTTTCACTGTATAGAAACTTGCTGGTTTTCTTTAGAGTGGCAGTGATAGAAACGAGGGGTAATGACATTTACAATGCAAATATATTTCCCAAACCCACCAGTGAATCTCCATGTATCTAGGCTCTCTTTAGAGTCCTCACTGAGCCTGACATGTTACAGCTTGCAAAATCAAAATAAAAGAACATATTAGGGATCATGCAGCATATAAACTGTTTCATGTAAATAAAAAAGTGATGCAGACGTATAGGCTTTACACAACCCGTGTAAACAATTCTGACTTGCTGTGTTTTTCTAGAATATTTCACTCTGAATGACTGTTTACACTTTAGTCATTTAATAAATAATGATTAATAATTATACACATTGTATCTGTGGGGTTCCTACTAAGTTGGACATGCAAAAATAAGCTTCTACACCAGTTAATCTCATCCATTAAAGGTTAGTGGCATGTTTTTGTGTTATATATATATATTTATAGAGAGAGAGAGAGAGAGAGAGAGCGCAAACAGAGTATTAGGCAATGGAAACGCCCACATACAGAGTTATGATGGTGCAAAGCTTTATAGGCAAATACTTGATGCAATAAATTTCACGAGGTGTTACTCCGCTGGTAACCAGAATATCTGCACATCTGCACATTGTATCTGTGTGTTTGTGTGCTGAGCTAAGTAGGGAGAGTACCTCATGCAATGTAATCCGCTCACTCCCCGAAGGAAAGAGTGACTCTGAAGAGAAAAAAGGATAATAATGGTTTCTACAGTTCAGCATCTGCTCATTAATCTTTCATATAGAGCGATCCGCCAGCAGCAAGAACACAGTCCGATTTCAGGTTACGCTATCAAATCTCAATTTATAAATAGAGATAGTTATGGAGAGTGTGATGGAACACAGTCATTCATCTCCGTTTGAGTGCACTGCTTTCACTTTCTACATGTGTCTAAGGGTCAGTGTCTGCTGTGCTGAAATAACATGTAATTTGATCAACTGTGAGAAGCTGTGCAGATACAATCAGGAGATCTACCTCATTTCGAGAGCCGTGAAATGAACCACAGTTAATAATTGCAATTAACATCTGAATATTTTGTTGATTTAGTCACCCACCAACCCCAATCTGTTTTAAATTTACCATTGCTAAGTCAAAGCAAATTTCATTAGACCAGCAAAAGCTAACTTCCCGATCTCCACATGATTCTGAATCTCTTCTACAGTTGAACCGTGCACTCTGCAGGCATGGCGGGAGAAACATTCTTAATTTAAATGCATTTTTAATGACATGCAGTGCCATTAGGCGTGCAGGAGTGGGCTCTGCTTTTGCAACAGAGATCAATAAGCTAATGAAAAAACGGCTCCTGAGCACTTTCCCTCATGAAGGAGAAATACTTTTTCAGGTCCAGGGAAGCAGGGAGATGCTGAAGGGTGACTGAGTCACATGATCGATACTCCTGTGCTGCTTAACCCAGTCGTGACCTTGCCTTTTAGAGGAAAGTGGCAGGAACAAGTGGTGCCATTCCAGCAATTTGCCAAAAACACAGCACCCTTGATGCCTCGGCCTGCTGAGAGAGAAGGCGAAGATGGACGGGTGCATTTATGCAGCACTCTGCATGCTGTGCACAAGGCTTTGTTTCTCACCGCTTACCTGATGTTGCTGAGATTGCAGTTTTCTCTCCAACCGTGAGCGAGCTCATTTCAGATTCCGGATTTTCTGTCTTAGGAAGTTTGGCAACATTTTGCATCAGAAAATGACAATTACAGCTTGCTGTTGTAGTGTCTTGGACTCAAGCTGCTTAGACAGCATACATGAGGCAAGATGGACCACTAGGGAAAATATTTAGTACTCTCAGAAACTAGGAACTGAGCATGAGCCTGTGTCTCTCCAATAAAACTATGCCTAAACTATCAGGCTATACCAGAATTCAGCTTTTTTTTTTGAGAACTGGTACTTTAATATAGCTATTCTATTCCAAAGCAACAGATTTCATTATGTGTGAAGCAATTAATTACATTTATATTTGATCTACTTCTGTATTTGTAGCTTTGAATCTGCACTTGCATATTTTTCAGTTTTTATGTTAAGCAGTGATAAAATTAGGAAAATGTGAAGATTTATTAATGTAAAACAATTCGGCCTGGGTTATATGGCAAAAGGCTTCAACACATTTTCAAAAAGCATAAAATCTTATATAGAACATTAAACTCCCAGTGATACCACAGTTAAAAATACTGTTCTGTACTGAAAAGGGAGTTGGTCAGTGCATATTAAGTACAGATGATTGCTATGATGTTACACAATACATTTAATCACATCACCAACTCTGTTGGCAGGTCAGTACCTTTTCAGTATTTTTAAATAATGGAAAAATAGCTCTTCTTCCACACCAGTGTACAAATTCAATGAGTTGCACTTCTTTCAATGAGCTGCAAGTGGGAAATAATTAATATTGAATTTCAACATGCTACAAAGGCCCATGTTTCAGCTCCTGAGTCTCATAACGACATAATATATGTATTCTTTTCACAATACTTTGCAAATAATTCATACCTCATAGACCTTACAGAATAATAAGCCTGCAGTTCGAGAATTAAATGTCATTCCTGCTTTCATTGGGGGCTTTAAATATACCTCACTGGAAAAAGGTTAGCTTGATCCATGTTGTTACACATTTTTGACAATAAATAAACAAAGAAATGTGACATAACATGAAGGGAGACAAGAGAAAAGCTGTGCCCCATGTGACCCCAGTTCATGGTGGAAAATAAAGCCATGAAATGTGGGCCTGCTGGTCATTTCTGTGGCAGCATGCATCTAAACAACCTGCCAGGAAGATCATAGTAATTGGGGTTAAATAGCCTCAATTAGCAGGGCATTAGTGGTAGCAGCCATGGGGCATGTGTGTTTATTGGGCGCTCTGTGAATATGCAGGTACATTGTCAGGGAAAATGATATATTTCTGGAAACAGGATCTCACTTTGTTGGCACTCTCAAGGGTGTGTCTTCAGGAACTTAAGTTAAAGAACATATCATTGCTGTCGGGAGGAAACATCAAATGTCCAAAACGGCTATTTTTCAGGAAACTGAAAAAACGATTTATATTCTAAATAAATTAATACTATGTCATCAAAATATTTTCAACACTTTTCTTTGGTTAATAATTTCTATATTTACAGACCCACATGGAGACCGACCAATTGTATCAATTAATGAAAAATGAACAACAAAGACCAAAAGGGGACTTGCGAGGTTTCTGCCAGACAGTGACGATATGTAATATATATTAAAGGGTAAAGGGGGCATCTGGTTGACGCTCTTATCAAGATCGACTTCCTGTAATTAGTTACAGGGACAGTCCCCCTGAAGCAACTGAGGGGTGAATGTCCAAATGTCTCAGTGGTAGAAATTGGGGATTTGAACTTTGTGGGCATCAAGTTCACATGCAAGTGTTTTTTTTAGCTACTAGGTTACTTCCAAACTATACCATTGGTTTGTAGATTTAATTGACTAAATACATGACTGAAACTTATGATAAAATATAAATATGCTCCTTTAGAATTGAGTGGTGAATTTTTCCCTTGTCCCCACATTGTCTCTATGAGAGTTCATTTGTGTTGGTTTGACTTGGTGGTTACTAGTGGTAAATGTTTAACCATTGTCTTTTATATTTTGTCTGAAGTTATTTAATGCCACAAACCACAATTAAATTGATTCAGTACATTACTATATGTCCTCTCTTATTGGCCAGTTAGATTTTATCTTGATACCTGAGTGTCAGGAAGAAGTGAATGTGAAGGTGTGTTTTGGTTGTGTGTGTGTGTGTGTGGAAAGCAGTACATCAAGTTGAGCGATCATGCTGTGTGTCAAATTCTTGTCTTGCATATTGAATACACTTGATCCTCTCTGTGGACATTACACTCCTTACACACTGATTAACAACTTACTTCAGCAACTGCAATGAATTGTAAAAGAATAAAGACTGTGTGAATAGGATTTATGCCCCTCACTCGTGTGTTTGTTCAACTGTATTAGTATGTTTAAGTGTGAGTAAGTGTGGGAGTGTATGTGTGTGTGTTTGTGTGTGCATGTGTGTGTATGATAAATGATAATACAGAAGCATACCGTTAAGCGAATTCCGCTGGAATCATTAATCAACTTTGTGGCCTTAGGCCAACACGCTAATCATGTATTATCGATATCCAATAAAGGTCCGTTTTCTTACATCTCCCCTGTGGAGACTTGATTGAATTCCAGAACTGTAATTCCAAATCCATTCTTCTTATGAGACCTATGGACAAATCCTACAATAAATACGAGGGCAGATGTTGTTGCTGTTGGAGAAAAAAAGTGCAAGAGTGCAATTTATTTATTTATTTACA
Source organism: Rhabdalestes septentrionalis (assembly GCA_037832545.1). NCBI lineage: Eukaryota > Metazoa > Chordata > Actinopteri > Characiformes > Alestidae > Rhabdalestes > Rhabdalestes septentrionalis. The sequence goes on from JBBMFX010000134.1 coordinate 13,097,557, forward strand.
TGTGAACATGTCATTTACACTGTATGGAAGATTAAGTAATACATTTTCATTACATGTTAATACATTGCCAGAGCATTTTGTAGAAGTTACATTTCGTAAGAAAAGGTTTTGGTTATACGGAAACTACATGTCATATATAATAAGTAAGTCACCAATGTGAATATTATATGCAGTAGGTGATTTTCGTTTTTATAGGGTGTGGCCCCTTGCTTCCACACAATCAACACACACACTTGATGGCAGGTGTGATGCAGGTGTTTTGGTCATCGCATCCCCCCTCACCCCCCCTCCAGTCACCTAATGATCATATCGGTGTCAGTGAGAGTCAATAGATGAACAGGAATGCCAGCAGAAATATGTCGGCAGCAGGGAATTATTTCCTGGCTGAGACAAGTAGCAACATTTTGTTGTAAAAATGTCAGTCGCAAAATCTTTAACCCCAGTACAATGGGTGAAGTTCTTTCTAATCTAACCTTAACATCTGTATGTCACAAATAAGAGCAAATACACAGCATGCAGAACATATTACCCCTGAAGTGGAAATCTTTTAGCAATCCCCATTTCCCTCTGTGTTATCAATTGAGGTAATGTTATTACAGGTTGTTCTCAAGGAAGTGAACATTAGATAAAAAAATGAGTGTTAACTTCAGTGAAATAAATGGTAGTTTTCCAAAATAATCCACATCAACAGCTAGGACAAAGAAAAGAAAGAAAGAAATTCATGAAATAAAAAAGGGCTATGCTTTTGGCAGCCACAGTGAGGAAGAGGGTTAAAGAGTTACAGACTTTGGTTGTATCTGGAGGTCACTATGTCTCCAAGTCCATAAGACGTCACCTTTAACAAACTATTCAGAAGTTGTGCCAAAAAGAAGCTTTTCCTATATTTTGTCACAGGTGTTCCAGGTGCCATAGGCACTGATATTTAATCAGTTTTAAGTGGATTTTAATGTATGCATTGGATTGTCCTGCTAAATATACAACCAAAACCAAGTTTTAGTCTCTTGTTGGAGGCAATTTAAATTAACCTGTGCTCTCTAGAACCCATAATGTAATACCTGGAAACAATACTGCTTCTGGAGAAATAGCCTGACAGCACCACAGATTCTCCACCATGTCTAACACTTGGTAGTAAATGTTTTTTTTGTAGCCATCCTGATATCTACACTAAACCTACCTTGAGTGTTTGGAGTCAAAGAGACTCAATGTCCCATGAACAGAAAATCAGGCTTGGTCACCCCAGTCACTTGAATCTAACGACAAGCCTGTGGAATGAGCTCAAGAAGAAGGTGCACAAGAGAAGACATGGAGAGATCTGCTGTGTTCTCAAATATCATAAAACATTACAAGAGACTGCTGTTTTTTTAAATAGTCCAACTGTTTTTAATAGTTGTGGTGCTTATTAAAAGTAAAGGGCTATATCAAATAAACATAATGAACAAAAAAAAGTTTGCTTGTGCCAAGCACAATTTTTGCCGAAATAAAGGATTAAATAAATGGAATTGTACAAACATCAGGATTGTATAGGCACCCATAAGAATAGGTAAGGTAAAGTTACTTGGTAATCAGATATCGTATCAGTATCGTAGGGGAACAGCTGCATAGGATCGTCTATACTTATGAGTATGTGTCATTGTTGTCAAAACTGTTTGCTATACTAGCCTCCATTTTTAGCATCCAGTTAATCATCTTAGATAATTCTAGGTTAATATAGCTTTATATCTAGTGCTGGGTTGGTCTATGTTGCGGTCAGAAAGAGCCAGTGATTTGGAGTTGTTTTTTTTTGTGAGCTCATTATCCATCATTCATGGTCCAAACTGAGCTTTGCTTTACTGATGTTGGTGGTTATGGCAGGGTCGCATTACTGTCTGTTTAATGGTCAGAGGTCAAGTCAGTGTAGCTTAACTATGACCGCCTGCTTTAAAAATCCATTTAACTGGCCCCTTTTGGCTCGACTTTCTGGGTTCACTGGATGCCGGTCTCCTCCCTGGAGACATAAGCTGGTTGTTTCGCTTCATTTTTTATGAGGGAGTTCAACCAGTGTTTACAGAACCAGCATCAAAATATTGTAGTTTTGCCCTCTAATACATGTCTTCCTCCCAAGCACATTCAGCCAGCTACCACTGGCCATGTAGCATCGCTGAGCAGCTGGATGTGCTTGGAAGACGGTGCCAATGGGTTGATGTGACCAAGCAGACGCCTGATTGGCTGGCACATCTCTTAGTGACGGAGACCAAGGCCCCATGCTGTTCTTTATGCCCAGGGAGAATTTGTGTGAAACCGCTGGCAGCGGGTAGAGTAAGGCAATGTGTGCAGTTTATGTTTGGGGATTTGGATTCCCAAACCACATTTTCTTTTTAACCCTCACCGTTCTTTCTGCAATGGCTATAAAATGCTGTAATTTAATAAGAATTAATTCTCGCTTTTAGGTAATTAAAATGCCACGCTTGTTTGTGTGAGCAGATGAGATATTTTCACATTTGCTGGTTATGCAGTCTGGTTTTCAAGTAAATACATTTCTTTTGACACTGAATCAAGTTGAAAAAGTCAGAAATGTGGACAGATCACAGATCACATTGAATCTTCATTTTATTTTCCTTTAAACTAACAGAATAGAAAAAATAAAAGTAAAATGAAAGAGACTAACTGAAGCCTGTTGTTCACTTTTTAAATGTTCACATTGTGAGATTCCGGTTTGAAGAATCTAATTTTTGCCCAAATTTCTATGCCAGCAATATGATTTGTAATGAAATATCTGGAAAAAACATTTTCAGTAGCGGTCTCAGACTTTTGGACACCACTCTATATATACAAATAGAAGATAAAAAAAACATTTTAATGTATATGAAATGTTCTCAAGAAATTGTTTCATTCTGAAAAAGTGCTGGTAGAGCTGTGTTTTTGTAGTCATTTTGTACAGTGTTAGCTTGTTTCAGAGCCACATTCATAAGTTTAGTTGGCTGAGAGGTTTGACCCAAAAACGGGGTAGGAGAAAAAAGATAGGAAGAAGTTCCTTTTACATTGTGAAGCAGTTATGTCTGGGGATGTTCTGCCGTTTCTACACTTGAAAGCGAGCTTAGAAAGAGAGAGTTAGCTAAACTTATTCTAAGTCGATGCTGGTTGTTGTGCGGTGCTGTCAATATTTCATTCTGTGAGGTCCTAGTGTTTGGAATTGGCTGGAGAACTTTAATGAGAATGAAATGCTGTCTATTGACTGAAGCTGCCTCAGCATCAGGAGAAACTGCTACATTAGACCTCACTCGTTCAGGGAAAGCTCCCAGAATACACAATGTCTACTCCACTGGAGCTGCAAGCAATTTTCAATTCCTTCTACATTCTCTCTTCACACACACACACACACACGTACACCATCTGAATGTATTGCACCCTCTCCCTCTTCACCTCTCAAAGTCATTTATTATTTTCCTAAGAACCAAAAAAAATTGCCGTCTCCTTTATTGGACTTATTAGCGGGGCTGTGTGACCTTCCAGTCCCATGGCTGTGGAGCTGAGAGGTGTGACAGGCAGTGGCCTCTCTCTCTAGTTTTAATTAACGCTGGCACCAGGAGATTGATGGAAAGGAGACGCAGGTTGTCGGCGTGGCTCTACCCCTGGGGGAGTGTGTGTGTGTGTGTGTGTGGGGGGGGTGGCAATTAAAACCTGGGTGAAGCATTGCAGCACGAGCAACAGGATGGAGGAAATATGGGGGGGGGGAGGAAAGGAAAGGAGGATTAGGAAAGGGATGGAGACTCACCTGCTGCTGTTCCTCACTGAGTCACAGCCACTCATAAAGTATGTAGGACCATGTGCCTGCTGCTCATGTATGTGTGCATGAATGTGTGTGTGTGTTTGTGTATGTGTGTGGGTGCCCTGGTTTGGTTGGAGGCAGCGTTAACCAGGGCCCTGGCAAAACGGCCCTGCTTTTTAGAAAAGCTCCATGTTTCACCTTTTAAAATGGATTTTAAAATGGATTCCTTTGATAGACTGGAAAGTGACTACAATAATTTAATCAAATAAGTACAATTCTAGTCACATAAAACAATGTTTCCTTAAGATGTTTCTGTCCTCAATCCTGGAAACCCCCCAGATCCGCAATAATTAGGGTATCCCCTGGTTTTACATACATACTGTAGCTCTGCTATTTGCACTTTTGGGTTGTAGGGTTTCTTTTTGAGTTGGTTAAACTTGGAATTCTATTAATATTAATATTTTGTGGTCCGAGAGTGCACACCTGTTTGTATATGCCAATGAGAGATGCTGAAACAGCAGAGGAGGCCTGTAGTCATGCAGAAGGAAAAAAGTTATTCAGGGTGGAAGGCTCTCCCCCCATTTTGCACCAGTGGAAACATTGACTGAATATCAGTACACCACTCTGTGAATGTGTGGGGGGAATTTCAACAAGAGCAACAGATAAACATGTACTGTACATTAATTATGGTTTCCTATGGTTTTCCATTGTAACTATGGTACTACTATGGTTTCAAATAAGACCCAGTATAACCATGGTTTATGCCCAACATTATATTTGGGTTTAACTGTAGCCAAACCATGATAAAATTGTATTCATAAACCATGGTTGCCAAAGTTACACTGAAAAATGACAAACCATTGTAAACCATGGTTATTTAATTATAGTAAAACCATGGTTAATTCTCGTAAGGGATAATAAATACAGTGGCAGTTGGGGCGGTGTTGAAGATATGTGTGGGTATCAAAGAAATAATGCAGTATACCTGCAGTCCTGCAATAAAATGTAAGCTCTGTTTGAGCCCACAGCTGTCGACCCAACCTTATCCTTATGCACCTTCCAAATATATA
>JBBMFX010000134.1:13102471-13113582 GCA_037832545.1 Rhabdalestes septentrionalis
TGTGTGTGTGTGTGTGTGTGAGAGAGAGAGAGAGAGAGAGAGAGAGAGAGAGAGAGAGAGAGAGAGAGAGAGAATGTACACTTTGATCAGCATGTGCGGCGCTATAGTATAGAAGGCACAGATTTGAATCAGATGTGTTTTACACTGACGCTACATGATCCCATGACAGTTCCATATACAGGGCACAGTGTTCTCACTGAGTGCATTTGTGTGTATTTTTGCCTCTATGTATGCACAAGTGTATTTGTGCTTACGTATGTGAGAGAGTACCCATGTGCGCCAGCAGAGGGTAAAAGGAGCTACATTTGATTAAAACTCCATTTCCCATAATGTTATGTAAATCCATGCCCTGAAAGACTATAGCCACCACAGCTTTACAGAAATTCTACTCTTTTAAATAAGACATTCTAGGCTGGATGTGTGTGGAAGGATCCTGTCTCATGCTGAGAGAGTATGTGGGGAAGGGGAGGAGGCCTAATTCTGTGTGATAGCTATCTTGCCTCGCCCTTCTGTCTGGCTGAGTGCTACCGCTCTGCCTGTGAAATGCAGGGGGAGCGGGACGGGTCCAGTCCAGGGATGAGCACACACAGCTCAAGAGCCCTCGCTGATGCAATGCAAGTCATTACAGACAAGTCAGAGAGGACACGGATCACACGATTGAATTCAGAGGAATGTGTCTCCCTGAAGAAATGACACACAGGTGCCATGAGGCTATGCAGGCACAATTGTGCCTTCAAAACACCTAATTTTATAGAACAGTTTTGGTCAAGAAGACATCAGGTTTATTCGTTTTTCTTGGCCTGAACTTCAGTTCCTATTCTAATGGGCTGCTGTCTCTGGTGCTGAAACATGGACTACACATTTAGGGTGTGTTTATACTTGTCCAGACCAATCCTAAAAATATGTTGCTTAGCGTTCACACTGAAATATACCATCAAATCATGGCAAATGATAATGAACTACACTTGGGGAGAGTAAGATTTTTTTATTTTTAATGTTTTATTTAATGTGGATTTGATATTCTGGAATAAGATGTCAGAAGAGGTCGCATGTTACAGCTGTTTTCACACAGTGTAGAAAACCACAGAGAGTATGTGCTCTAAAACTCCAGATTCAAGCTTTAAAAGGAGATGTTAAACACATGCACATGTAAAAAAGGTCTTTTTAACTAGTTCAAGTCTGTACTTATGAGATGTTGGTTGATTTTGTGTTTGGCTTATTTAGACATCTTTGCTCTGAACTGCATGTATACGTCAAATGAATCACATCAGAGCTACTAAGAGGGTCTTGGCATCCTTATTAGGTTTGCTTGCGTCAGGGTTCCGATGGCAGTTAGCTCAGCTGCTCAAACAAACCGCCCTAATAGAGAAATCTCACCAGGATTTGTTTTAATCCAACCCTGGCAAGTATGAACACACATTTAAAAACAAAAGGGTTCTTTGCAATGATACCTTTTACACATTTGGTGTCCTAAAGAACATTCCAATGAACAGATTTTAATGGAATACTCTGGCATTTTCTAATCTAATCACGGTCTGTCTCTCATCTATAGCATAGAGATCACCATGGCCAATATTTTAGACATGCTTCCTCACTCTTAATAAAACAAATAAAAACATGTGAACTCAAAACACACTTATAATACAAGCCTTCTTTAGGAATGTCTTTGAAATTGTTGAGTGTGATACTCTACCATATGATACAGATATGGCAGATGGAGATTATTCAGTGTAAATAATTCAATTAAGTTCAGTTAATGTCAATTCGGCTCAGTTCACAAAGCAGAGTTACAGAATCTTGGTCTAAGCCCCTAGTGTGCAAGGCAAAGGTGAAAAAGTCCCAAAAGCTGGAGGAAGAAACTGTTGGGGAAACCAAAAAATGAGATTAAGTTTAAAAAACGTAATTTATTTTGGACAAGACATTCATTGTAGCACATAGAAGCAGCAATACACAGAGACAATACACAATTGCCCAAAAATAGCATCAACAGATAAAATCCTACAATATATCCCTTATGAAAATTCACAGTGGTTTTATGCAGAAACCATAGAAGTGTTACAGTCTCTTGGTCTAAGCCCCTAGTGTGCAAGCCAAAGGGTAAAAAGGCCCCAAAGCTGGAGGAAGAAACTTTCAGGGGAACCAAAAAATGAGATTAAGCTTAAAAACCCTGAGGCATTCTGTTACAAAACTGTACATTCAAAGGTGTTTTAGGAAACTAAAGGTGGTTTCTCTAAAGAGCTATTTTGACACTTCTGCTTTTAAGAGTACTTTGGTTAGTGTGAGGCCTGAGAAACAGGACATGTCTCAGGACCCGATCTAACCCTTTACCCCAGTGTGGGTGTAGGATGTAGACCCAGCTAAATGAAGATTAAAGTGGCCTCCCAAAGACCCCTTAAAACTCTGTGAGTCTCGTGGGTGGATTTGGATTTAGCACTAGCGGCATGATAAAGGCCTTCCTCCTCCTTAATTGACAGCGTTAATCCCAGTGTTTGTAACAACAGTCACATTGTCGAGCTCTAATGAGTGATGGGATGGGTGGCAAGGGGGCTGCTGGAGCTCCTCTCAATGCTGTCTATCATTTTAGACTTGGATTCTTCATGGTAGAGCAGGATTACATGGTGTTGATGAATGTAATTCATTGTATAATACAAGAACATGCGTGTCCATGAGCTTCATTCTGCAGGGTCACAATCTCCAAGATCCTAGAAGATTATTGGCTTGGACGTATAAATATATATGACTACAGCTTTAATTAGTCTAGTGACTTGTGAAATGTAAAGGTTTTTGCTATAATCTACAAAAAATTCTCAAAGAATAATCCATTGCTAAAAGTGGCGCGTCCATCATTAAGATGTATGCTGATATTCCATCTGTATATTTTCATTTCTACCATTTTTGGAATAGTGGTATGTGGGAAATGTGCTTTAGAGATGTGCTCCTTGCAAAGAAGTTTTTAACACTATCAAGAGGAAACGTGAAACTGTCTGGAGAGCAGAGGCCTGTGTCCACCACAGTGCTAACATGCTGCTGGCACCCCCTAATCGCTGTCATTATCAGCAATCTGACTGTCTTATCTCTCCTAGCACACCAATTAACCCACTGTTGATAAACGTCAATAACTTTCCTGGTACGCACTAAATCGTTATTAGATCATTCCAGTTTCTTGCCATTATGGGAGCAGATACCGTCTCCAAGGCTCCCCATTGTTTAAACCAAATTATAATGGAAACATATCTAAAGATTTCTACAGCAAAATGGAATTATATTTGTTTAGAGACAATACATGTTTATATGCAGATGATCAACAGTCTAGAGTGTATTATACAAAAAAACGTACGTATACTGATGTGTGTCATTCACATCAAGCTACATCTCACAGTGTTCTGACACATTTCATCATTGTCAGCATGAACTTTCTCAGCAGTCTGGACTACAGTAGTCTTCTGTGAGGGCAGGTGGACTCAGTCTTTGAGCCCCATAACCTCTTAAAACCATTTAGAAGATGCTCTGATTTCAAAATTTGGCCTTATCAAATTTTCTTGCCTTTTTTTTTCTGCTTCAAACACATCAACTCCAAGAAAAGATTGTCCACTTGCTTCCCAATATATATACCAGGGATATTCAATTAAAAGTCACTGTGGTCTAGTTATTAAATTTGTCCAAGTAGAAGGTCAGCACTGAAGTTCATCTTGTGGCTTATAGCCTTCACATATGTGCACATTTTCGTATAGTTTCCACAATGTTTACTGTTCAATGCAGGAAATAAACTGAGTGCAGTCTTTTTCCATAAATAAAAGTAGTTCCAGGCAAATAAATTCAAAAATTGCAAAACGCATTTAATTATCGATCAAAACATGCTGTAAACTTTTTTTTTTCTCCCTCAGGTAGGGTCGTGTTTTGGGTCATTATCCATGCGTAGATTTGCGGGTTGGGTAGGGCTGTTTGGAAATCCTGACGGGTCGGTTTGGGCCGGGTGTAAAAAAGCAGACCCCCGCAACACTACTACAGTCACAGGTCCAGTCAGAACCATCACGGACCGAGGTCCACCATTTGGTGATGCCTGATATATACCCTTTGGCAGATGAAACTTTAACCACAGAATCAATATTCATCTTCTCTGGTTTTAATGTTGTGGCTGAACAATGGAAATATAGTTTTCTCTCACCGCTCCTACTGCAGCACCTTGTCTTTCTATGTCCTTACATCAACTTCATAGCTCTCATTATCACACAAAGTGCTGCAGTGTAATTGAATTTGTCTCGAGTTCTCTTGTCTAAATATTTTTAGCTCTGGTTCATTGCATGGTTTCACAGCACTCTGAATGTGAAAGCGTTGCTATTCACGAGTTCTCTGGCTGTCAGAAAGTGCGGACATGCATGCGGTTTGCGAAATCATTTTCCTTGATATTTAAAAAATATATGAAACACTTTTCAAGGAAGCTCCCAGGTTAGCGGTCCTAATCCGAAATCAGTTTACTCAAAAGTCAGGGTGACTCTCCTGGGTCCTGAGATTTTACACTCAGCTAGCACACTTTAGTGCCTCTATCTTAGAAGCAGCCAGGGAATGGTGTGAAAGCAATGTTTTTAAGTAACAAGAGAGATAACAAGACAGACGATCAGATGTGATCACTAATATGATGGATATTTTAAGCTGTGTCGCAATCTCCCTTCACTGTCACCAAATAGAAAGAGACAAATGGAAAGAGAGGCGAAAGCTTTTTTTTATCATTAAATGCTTATATTGTGTTGAATTGAGGCCAGAGAGAAATCAGCACTGAAAAATGATATGAAGGATCAGGTGGTGTGTGCTGTCACTCAGGAGGCCAGACGTACTCACTATTCCCACTTCATTCCCGGGCTCTAAGCGTGTGGAGACACACACCCAAGCACTCGGGTTACATCACCACTTTCTCCTATCAAATGAGCCAGAAATTAGACCAGATGAGGCACATTTCCCATGTCCCTCTTCATGTCAGCAAGGTCACAACTATAACATACTGCGAGGGTAAAGGTCAACTCCATTTCAGCTCCAATTCAACTCACACATACAATGGGAAAGTAATTTAACTTAGAACTGATTCGATTGTGACCAGTGGCACTTTTTCAATTCTTGATCCACTTTCCTTTCAAGTCCTGTGCCCTGTGTGGAACTGAATAGAAGGGACTCTGCCTTCATTCAGGAGGACCCTGCTGAGAGACTAAGGATGTTGAGGACTTGAGGATTAATGGAATAATTCTGCAACACATAAGAATCACACACTTTTCCCAAAGCTATTGGTGGGAAACTGATGGTTGGGGTGCTGATCTAGTACGAGACCTGATCTAAAATCTGTTTTTGTGGCCACAGTCATTATAATTCTGACCTAAGGTGTCAACCGTGTAAGCCGTTGCCACTCCGAACATGTTTTGGCTGATGGACTGCATACGTGTTAAATGGAAGCTTGTGTAGATTAGTTGGTTTTGCCTAAATATTCCTTTACTGTTGGAAACATAATGCTGGAGAAGAATTATTCTTCAGTGTTACATGAGGGGTTGGCTAACAGAATTAAATCGTTTCCACACTGCGCTATTTGTATGTATATAAATGTGCCTTTGATTTGCTCTTCACTTAGAGTGTGGTTTTTGCACAAAAAATATCGCCCCAGCTTGGATGTACAGCATGGCGCAACCTGTTTGTGAATGTAAGCAAAAAATGTGCTCCTTTAACAACTATGAAGTTGCTTTGGTATTCAAACTCAAAGAATTTCCATATGTTTATCTCTCAGACACTAACAACCTTCAGGCTGTATTATAGCCCGAGGAACGTGTGTTAATCTACTGAGCGAGGGCTGTCATAAACAGCATACCATGATGTGCTCGCTCTGTTTTGGCTTTGGCAAGAAGCTGAAAACACACTTACACTCCGTGATGTTTGACAACATGAAAGAGATGTTAAATGAAAAGGGCTTTTTTTCCCTCCCCTACATACACCCTTTGAAAACTCCTGCCCTCCAGCTCTCTTTTATAGACCACAAATTGATTTCAGCCTGCTTACAGTGCAATATTTGGACAGGAAATGGTATGTGTAGTTTCAAATAATTTGGTGATTCAGTACATTTCTCTTAAATTCTACTTTTTTGGCCGAACAGACCTTAATCCCTGCATAGGAATGCAGTAGAAGTAGAAGGGGAGCAGGCACTTTTAAGCCTTCAATTAGACCATGTTTACATTCTCATGCATGCAGATGCGTATACACTCGAACATACTCAAGGCAGACAGCTGAGGTCGACTGTCAGCAGTGCAAACATTTGCGGCTGCTGTCACCATGGGCACCCTCGGAAGGTGTGAGCTTTGTCTTTTTATAGAGCCGTGTTGATTTGTTCACACCTGCACTCTGGACTCCCAGGGTCCTGGCACAGAGGATTTGACCTGGCTCATCACCCTCAATCCAGCATGAAAAGGCCAAACACAGAGCTGATGGACATGGACACGGCCATCAGAATACAAGCTCGCCTTATTGCTCTGTAATTATATCAAGATGATATTAGTGCTATCTAACACAAAGCTGACAGCCTCAATCACACATTCAAATGAACAAATGTGGCTCATTTAGGTCTTCTAGCGGTTCAGCTTGTTAAATATGTCAAATACGCTCTGAAATAAAAGTGCTAAAAAACTTACAAGAATGATGGTTCTCTTTCCTGGTCCTGGACACACACTTTTCTGCATGTTGCACTAATCTCCCTCTTCCAACACGCTCTGGTCACTGGTCAGGAAGGGCTTCTGAATTAGATCAGTAGTTACACTGGGGGTGATTGGAAAGGAGGAACCTGTCGCACTTCATTGTAAGTGTCACTGTGTAATGACCCATTAATTATGCACAAAAGCAACAACATAAGCACTGGCGTTATATATTCTCCGTTACACTTGGAATTCAGTAGTAGAGCTTCTGTATGCTAAAACGGTAAACATGTAAACTAAGGTGTATATCAGATTTTTCACTCACATGAACAAATTAAATTAAAGTATAAATAAATGTGTAACTAGGCATTAGGGACCCATAATGTAAAGTGAAATTCTAAAAGATTACAGGTAGTAAACCACGACCAGGATTGAACTGCTGCAATAGAAGAACCATTTCTGGTTCCTAAAAATCCTTTAATAGATGATTCTTCCACATAGTGCCAGTGAAAGCTTTTACCATAAAACTGTACATCTAAGCCAAGAGCCACTCAGGACCATTTATTTTTAAGAGTGGATATAAGTGACTTGGCTTGTACTAAATCACCTCCTCTCCCTGTCCCTCTCTCTCTCTCTCTCTCTCTCTCTCTCTGTCTGTCTCTGTGTTTTCAGCTATCGTTTGCAGCAACAACACCTGTCCTGGCAGACAAGAAAAAGTACCCTAACTTTTTCCGAACGGTCCCCTCAGACAATGCGGTGAATCCAGCTGTGGTTAAATTCCTTAACTACTACAACTGGAGCAGAGTTGGCACACTGACGCAGGACGTCCAGAGATTTTCAGAGGTAAGTCTAAAGACCTGACTTTAATGGGCCCGCCAGCATGGAAAGCTTAGCTGTGTGGCTTATGTAGAATCTCATTACACCCGTGGACAAAGCTAAGCAAGACTGTCTCTGTCTAGAGCAAGTGTATAATGAGCTACATATTTAAGTTCAGAGCATTTTGCTCATGTTCTTTAGTGCAGGGTTTTGCTTCTTGAATGATGTTCATGATTGAGCATAAACGAGAAAATAAGAAATTATCTGTGAAATTAGGATAGGGAAATGCAAACATCCACTCTGAGACCATTTGATGTTTGTTTATAAAAGGACATTTCACATTTTCAGCAGTGCATTTGATTTAGACATGGTTAGGTGGACTGTTTGTTTTTTGCAATACCAAATGAATGTCAAATTAAAATCATATAATGGTTTTTGTCATAAATCTGCTTGGACAGATGATACTGATTTAGCCATATAATAGATATAAGTTTGCTTCTCTCTGTCTCAATGTTTTTCTTCTTTTAAAAAAAATGTATTTATTTGTAAAATCCATCTGCTGCCTGATTAAGATCTGGCTGTTTTGGGAAATCAAATGTCCAAGAGTGACGCATACACTACATGACTTAACACAACATTCCTACATTCTGTAGGAAAGTGAACCTCGCAAATATGAACCATATTTTTGATCAAATTATGACTGTGGGCCGTGTTCTGCAGTTGTGCTTTGGTGGATTCTGATGTTCCGAATGTCCCCTTGTTTGCACTGACACTACTGCTATATTTTTAGGACAAAATGTGATTAAATTGCTCAAACTTTGAAGGAAGACAGACTATTTAGGTTCTGTGCAAGCTGTGTTAGATTTCAACAGACATCCGTAAAACTGTCAAACTGGATATCTTTCCTGCTTTTCAGCACTGACAAGGCAATGACATTTGTAGTGGAGGGCTGTTACCTTGAATTTACTTTGATATTGTTATGGGTAGGTGTTCCAAACTCTCAGTGATCTGCCCAAGGATAAAATGGACAGAATTTTTTTACCTCACATTTACAAAGAGAACAGTTTAAATTGTTTACAAGTCGTCCATTATTCATCCATCCATTTATCCATATACACTAAATGGACAAAAGTATTGGAACCTGTTTTTCAGGGTTTGGGCTAGGCCCCTTACATCCAGTGAAGGGTAATCTTACATTTTAGCAGACCAAAACATTTAGGACAGCCCTGTGTTTTGTAGATACATGCTTTGTGGATACATCCAACTTTGTGGAGAAAGGTTGGTGAACAACCTTTTCTACTCCAGCTTGATTGGTGCACAAGCAAGCTCCATAAAGACATGGCCAAACCCTGACCTCAATCCCATCCAACACCTTTTGGATGAACCAGAACAGAGATTGAGAGCCAGGCCTTCAACATCTGTGCCTGATCTCATAAATGCTCTACAGAATGGCCAGGCACAAATTCTCCCAGAAATCTTGTGGAAAGCTTTCTGAGAAGAGTGGCAGTTGTTCTAGATGAATAGGGAGGGCACATCTCCATATTGAACTCTATGAATTTGAAAGGCAAAGAAATACCCTGGCAAAGTTGCCAGTCCATGATCAAAAAGGTCACTCATTTCAAGCTTCACTTGAACAGAATAAAATAACATCCTGCATGCATCATAGTTATACACAATTGTCACATTGATATTAACATCGTACTTTCACAAGTATTATTATATTCCCGAACATCATATAAAACACTGCTAATAGAAAAGAGCATCGAAGAAATATACTAAGGTCTTGCGAGTTGTGGGTTTGTGGGGAAGAAGACATCTATGCAAAAGCTGCGGAAAGGGTAAATCCCTTTATCTTACTCAACATGATAGAGTTGCTGGGCTTTAACCGACAGAGGGGAAGGACCCGATCCCATCAACCTGGCAGAAGAGGGCTCCAGAAGTCTGATTAGCACATTAGACTACTGCCGCACTGCCACCATCAGCTGTCCACCAGAGCAGAGTGGACAGGCTCTCAGCGAGATGTGACATTTCAGAGCAGAAAGGAGGTCATGTGCTGTTTTACTCACATTAAGAAGTAAAGATAGCTGCAGTTGAAGTTTGCAGTTAGACTAATAGTGTCTCCGGACATTTCTTGGGAACACGTGACATGCACAGTCTCAAACTTTTTTTTAACATTGATTTCAATTTAATAAAGCCCTAGAGAGGTTGCTATGGGAAGCAGAGAGAAGGTGACAGATCGACAGAAGATCTATGTTAAGCGTTCTTGATGCAACTTGGGGTGAGGTTCCCCTCTGGGCACAATTGCAGCGGTCAGGATGAGGGCAGAGATTTTCTAATGGCAGTTTCCCAAAAAAACACAAAAATACCACAAGATCCCTTAAGACTCAATTGGAGTTTTTAACCAATAGGCTCCAGAAGCTCTTCCTATTGGGTTCACACCCTTATTGGAGATAACTGAGGTAGTGCATTTCTTGCACATGCTGTTTGGATTTGTTGGTGCCCTTGATGAAAACCTTTGCTTATCAACTTGAGGTTATATTGAAGATTCACTACTCACAAAAAGTTAGGGATATTTGGCTCTGACTTTGGGTAACGTTTATGGAAAACATAAAGAGTTCACACTACGGTGATATTATATCATGAAAATAGGGGAATTTAAAAAAAGCATGTAATAGTGATTTTGAAATATATATATATTGATAAAAAATCATTTCCAGGTATTTGGGGATGGAGAGTCCAGACAGAATTGGAAAGGGTCAAAAATCCCTACAAAAATGCTTCACTAACCACAGAATCAAGCTTTTGCAGGGCCCATTCCAGTCCACTGACTTATACCCTAAAACCTGTGATGTGAAATAAAGAGGAGATTCCATGAGCATGGACTAATGATCAGTGAATATTTTCAGTGGAGAACTGGTTTCAGATCTCTTTAGTAAAAATCTCCCACGTCATCAGGAGAATTCTTGGTTCTTCCATGCTGGTAAACAATTACACCTGTGGTGTTAGATAAATGTAGAATTCCAATAATTTTAGTGTAAGGTGAAACAGGTAAATATATTTTGTTTATAACCCTTTTCCCCATGTTTACCAAGGGTGCCTTCTCCTAATTTTAGAGGATGCTACATGTGTGTGTTTGTGTTTATATAAAAATTAACATGTTTCCATGCAGTAGTGGAAACTGTTCCTTTTCTGCCATAATTGTGAAGTGATTTCTCTCCTGTCCTGCCTGGCGTTTGGTATCTGACACATTGCAGGAGGCTGTCAGCGGTGTTGTGCCTGAGTGTCTATCAATAAGTGGATTAAGGGCTGTTTTGAATCACACTCCAGCATGCCGTCTTACAGATTAAGCCCCAATCCGCCTTTTTATGTGGCTAAAGATTAGATGACTAGGGCCTCAGTGTGGAATTAAATCTATTTGTCAGGCTTTGCACAGCAGGTAGGATTGTGCATTTTTTTTCTGTGTGTGTTTGGGCGGTGGCGGTCGGGGGAGAGGTGGGGGGGTGGGTGGGGTGGTGGTTTGCTATAGCACCTAGCCAGCCTTTAGTGGTGAGGGACAGGAACAATGCCAGTCACAGGCGATAAATGTGCAGCAATTCTGACCTGTATTTCAGTAAGCCTCTCTCCCTCTCTCTCTCT
>JBBMFX010000134.1:13113651-13130611 GCA_037832545.1 Rhabdalestes septentrionalis
TCTCTCTCTCTCTCTCTCTCTCTCTCTCTCTCTCTCTCTCTCTCTCTCTCTCACACACACACAAACACACACACACAGTCTCTTATTCTCTCTCTCTCTCCCCCCTCCCCCTTCTCTATTTTTAGACAGGGTTACTGGTTACTGAATTACTACCCACTGTGACTGATTGTGTTGTCCCTGACTGAGGATAGTGATAATAGAGAATGATGAAATTTGTAGTCTGATAGAGAGAAAGAAAGACAGCACACACACACACACACAGTAAGAGAGAGAGCCAGAGAGAACAAGAGAGAGACCCACCTGCTCTTTGCTTACATTACTTAAATTAGAAATCATAAACATAAGCCAGGCTGACATGGCTGTGATTATAATTCACACCTTCAGGAATCATCTGTGGCTGCTGCATTTCCAAGCACAGAGCACTAAATGCATATTCCATCGTCTTCTGATTCTGGCATGTTGTTATGAACTGGTTTTTTTTTTAGCACAACGTCTGGCTTATTTTATCATCCGCATTTTATTGAGATATTTTGATGTACGGCAGGTATTAATCTGAGATCCATTTAAATTGCACATGGTATGTTTTGTAAGGGACAGTTTGAAGCACCAGCTGGCCTTTAATTTGAATGAGGAATGGATGAATAGAAATAGTTCAAAGTGATCTGGTATAAACTCTACTCATATTAGCACCTTTATACCCAACAATAAATTAATTAGCAGCAGAATGTTTTCAGACTAAAAATAAAAGGCATAATGTCAAAAGAAAAAATTAAATACACAAGAATGTAACAGTTGGCCATTTATTTACCACACTTGTTCACATTTTTTACATCAAAAACAGAAAAGAAATTGGGTGCGTTTTAATCAGTTTAATTGGCAGGTAAATAAAAGCAAGAATATCTCATGAATTTCAGCTTTTATAAAAATGACAAAACTGCAGTGATGCGAGACACCCCGTACTTGTACTCCTTTCACGTTTGCATGAGGTCATGATCCGACTGTGATGATATGTGGATGCTGATGTCTTTTTATGTGTTAGTGACCTCACACCATAACACACACAGGGACACACACTGACTAAGACACATTCATGCACACACACTCACTAAGTAAGTGACTGGGCTGAAATGAATGGGTGGGTTGGGGTGGGAGCTTATGCAAACTGTATGGTTTTTCTACTATATGCTATCTTCCACACCAAGGTGCTCCATTAGTGACCTATATGATACACTCCAGTTCTTTCAGTAATGACTCTCTATTTTGGTGTGTGTGTGTGTGTGTGTGTGTGTTTGTGTGTGTGTGTGTGTGTGTATGTGAGTGCATGGAAGTTTCTGCTTGTTTGATCACTGATTAAACATTCCGGCAACACAAGCACACCAGCCTGGGTTACCAAAGCTAATTGCATTCCCTGAGGAGATGACCGAAGCAAAAGTCATCCGTCTCTTCCTGCTTTGATGGGAGCTCATGGGCTGCTATCATATTTGTGTGAGTGCGTGGGGGTGTGTGTGTACATGTGTGTGTTGTACACCTCTGTCTTTTGTCTGGATGACTGTTGCAGTGGGAAGGCTCATTAAAACAAGCTCTAAAAATAGAAGCTTATTGCTCTAACATGCCCTTCACTTCAGTGATGCATAAAACCTGTCGAACACCAAAACCATCCCCCCATTAAAAGAAATTGCACACACACACACACACAGACACACATGCACACACCTCCGCTGTTAGCTTGTGTTTGACGCAGCCAGAATCCGAGACCTTCCTCTGTGGATTAGAAAGCGTGTTTACTGCTCTGGGGGAATCCCACTGCTTTTACACAGGCTGCTACACAGCAGGGCTGAAAAAGTGATTTTTAACAGAATTTTTTTAAACACAGACTGTAGTCCATCTGCTTCTCTGCATAATTTGTTATCCTCTCTTTACCCCATTCATCATTGATCAGAAACCCCACAGGACCACCGCTGAGCAGGTGTTATTTGGAAAATAGACATGCAAAAGTTTGGGCACCCTGGTTAAATCTGTCAGGTTAAAATCCTATCATAATTGTGGAAAATCCAGGCTGATTTAAATTATTTTAGTTGACCACATTTCCGTTCCCCATTTGTTATCTTCGCAAGCAGTGTGTTTAGGGAATGTTTTCTGGGTTCATTTGTATAACAGCTACATATGATCATATGATTAAGTACTGTATTTAAACCAGGTTATTGGTTATGTGTTAGATGAATGCGGGATTTGTAGTCTTGCCCAATGATGCAGTGAGATTCCTGCTTGTCCACATTTAGTTGTGACAGTTTGACTGATCCTGATGTGTCCTCTGTCACAACCTTGAGTGTTTTAAGAGTAGTAAGATTAGTGGGTGTTAGTACAGAACGACTATTTTTTTGGCCATTGCCATTTTCTTTCATCTTCATGCTAATTTGCACTGAATGGTGCTGGAAACAAACCTCAATGCTGTTCTCTTTTTAAATCACTGCAATTAATGAAGTGTTTAAAACATAACCTTTTGGATTGACAGAGTGACTGAGTGATATTTGTGCTTGAGGTGGTCACTTTGCTAATCAGTCTTTGCGCAAGCTAAACATTCTTTAGGCAAATATTTATCATAGACAATTTTAACAGTATCATTTCATTCTGAATCTCCTGAAAATCATTGTGATTATATTGCAAATATTTGCTACATAACCCAACTCTAGTAGTTTCCTCCTTCCGCAAAAACTTCATCATGTTCGTCCATTGGGGGAAGTGCGACATTAAATCAAACACATATGAAGGTCACACAGTTGTCTTTCTCTCTCAGCCCAGAAAAACAACAATGAGTCCAGTGGCTGTCGGGTCTCTTGTCTTGTTTGATTGCTTTTGGCATAGTGCTCTTATCTGCGGAGACAGGAAACTGTAATGTCTTGTCTAGATCTGAGTGGTTATGGTTTCTGAAGAGCAAAAGCGAGTTCTATTGATCTAGCTTGTCTACACAGTTGTTTACGTTGTTTCCTCTGCCTCTGAGTGGGTGGTTGAGGGGTTTTAGTGTTTACTGTTATTGTTGTGCGTGTGTGTGTGTGTGACTATGTATGTGTATTTGTGCGTCCTCGTATACCAGGGATCTTCTTGCAAGGCTAATAGGGCAAGTGTATGGAATAAAAATGAGGCTGAAATAGATACTGAGTAAATGTTAGTCATTTTGCCATTGCTGGAAGTCTTAATTAAGGACTTAAGTATGCTCCCTCACATATGGCTTGCAAACCCACTATCACAATCATGATCTAGTCACAGGGATTTGTTTCAAGGTCACAGAAATGGATACTGGATGGAATGTGAGCAGATGTTTCAACATGGTATCACAGTAAAAATCACAACCACTCAGGCAGCATGGCTGCTGTTACCTGAAAAATATACATGCGCCCATCAGCCACAACATTAAAATTAAAAAAATTGGTTATTATTTTATTATAGTGATAACTGTCAAGGGGTACAATATATTAAATATAATTACAGCAGTAATTTCTTGAAGTTGATGTGTTGGAAGTAGGAAAAAATGGGCAAGTCTAAGGATATAAGTGAGGACTGAATTAAGAGAGCTGGACAGCCGTGTCGGACCACTGTGAAAATGACAGGTCTTGTGGGTTTTTCCATGTATTCAGTGGTCAGTACCTACCGAAAGTGTTCCAAGGAAGAGCAAACAATGAACCAGTGACAGGGTCTGGAGTTCCCAGAGGGGGTTCATTGATGCCCATGGGGAATAAAGACTAGCCCATCTGGCATGATCTTACAAAATAGCTTCTGTAGCACAAATAGAAATATTCGAATTTTTGACAAAATTCGTTGCATTGTAGCCACAGATCAGTCAGCGTGCTCCTGCTGACTCTTTCTACAGTCAAAGGTGCCCATAATGGACCCATGAGGATCAGAAAATGGACAAAAAAATGTGGGTGTGACTTTGACATGTACTACTTACTTAAACATTGTTGTAGACCAACTACAGTCTTTCATGACAATGTTGTTCCCTAATGGCACTGACTTCTTTTAGCGGGATAATGATTACTTCTAAAATGTAAAAACTCTTCTGAAATGGTTAAAGGAACATGACCATGTTCAAAGAGATACCTTGGAGTCTAAATTCCCCAAACTTCAATCCAAACACTACGAAAACCCATGTATTTAAAATACCTTAATTGTCCCCTGAAAATTCACCAACCCCTTAATCTGAATTAAGGGGCCATCAATTTGTGAAACCAAACCCTTAATTTGACCTTAAAATTTGATTAAAACAATAAGTGTGAAACATCTTCATTTTAAATGATAAGTTGTTAATTTAGGACTTTCTATTATTTAAGGGGCTAATTTGAAAAAGAAATGGAAAAAATAAGTAGTTTTATTCCTTAATCAGCCTTAGTCTGTTAATTTTTTACCTTGATTTCCTTACTATTACGGTACTTTTAAAGTGTAAAATGTGATTTAGCAGTGAATTGAGCATTGCTGAGATATTCTGGTTAAACTAGTCTTACCCATGGATGCTCCAGCACACCTTCAGTGTCAGGGCTGTTTTGGAAGGCTTAGGTGTGCCTACACAATATTAGGCTGGTGGTTTTACTGTTGGTGTACATCACCCTTTACTGCAAATCACTAAACACAAGCTAATGTGAAGGTTCTCTTAGTAAATATAGTAAATCCTAAAAAGCCATTCCTTTTTTTTGTTGTTACAAAAATCACTCCTAAAAACCACATTTGAAGCACACAAAAAAGCACCCATCACTGGAATATCACGACTTTGATCCTGGAGGTGTTACAGCCATCTATGACTGGGAGACCATTAAAGAAAGCATCGCTGGCTATAGTCTTCCCTCTCCCTCCATCACTCAGTGCGTTCGAGCCAGTTTGGGCATCTGTTAGCTGAGTTGGTAGTCACTGTGCTCCTCCAAGCACATTAAGCTGTCCAATGGTTTTGGCATCAGATGACTTGGAGGAAGCATTACACTGCCATTGCTGCTGCTGTTACATGGTGGGAGGAATTGGGGGCAACTAAATTGGGCAGAAAATTGGGGTTAAGGAAAAGAAATTTATGGAATTGTGGGGGCTTATATTATAAATAAGAGTGTGAGAAAGTAAATGACTAAACTCAAAGAAATACTAAAATCTTTACAGCAAACTCATACTTCAAAATCTTCTTTTATTAAGAAGAACCTTCGTTTAAAAGGTGACAATAAGCTTTCATCATCAGGTTCGTTTAACCATAAACTACTTCCAATGCACTCCTTAATCTGTACAGTGCTTGCACAGATTGGTGACACATTTTCAGACTTAATCATTGTATCTCCATTTCTCTGTTGTCCTTCCACACCATTTAAGAACATCATCTGTCCTTTGTATTGTGTGAAAAGTTCATAACAAAAGCAATGGCTGATGTTCATTTTTTCCACTGTCCCTAAAGACTTCAGTAAAAAATGTCAGCCTGAACAAAATTTAAATGAAGCACAATACACTGCAGCCTATCAATAAAGAAGTGATTTACATATATCAGCACGGTAACAAAGACAGCCTGCTTAATTCGAAGTATTTCATATTTGACAATGTTTTTTTTTAAATTCATGATTATATTGGTATGCAAAACCACAAAATAAATTATAAATGGACTTCAGGGTAAAACTAAATATGATGCAAATGCGAAATTTCAGCCCATTATAATAGCTTTCAAAGTAAGTCTCAGAGTGTACAGTATAAAAGAAGTCCATCTAGTGCTTCCCCCACATGTGTGCAGGATCTCAGTAGCTGGACACTGCAGAGATGTTGGTGTTTATGTGGCAGAGCTGACATTTGTCAGTGGTGCACAGCATTAGCGGCCGCTGTCCTCTGTCTGCCCTCGTAGCCTCATCAGGCTGAGAGAGCAGATCCTGCCTAGCACACACACACACCTTGTAATGTCTCAAGATTCTCTGTGCGTGAGTCTCACGGGACGAAGCTCAGATCTGCAGCAGGAGGGTGGAGAGATGGAGGACACTTGATGGAGTGCTGTGCATTTGAAAATGGGTGGGAAAAACTATAGGCTAAAACAACCAGGCGCTGCCAGAGCGTGGCCTGCCATTTATCACAGCTGGGCCATTAGAGGAGCTGTCAGTGGAGATGCTGATGTCTTCTGAGGTAGAGGTTGGTCATTATATTTATTCAGTTATATGTAGTCAAGCAAATGGATTATACAGACAGTTTAGAGAACCAGTATTTTTAGACTTGGACAGGAATCAGCCCTAGTACTGGATTACGTGTCGCTTTTAGTAAATACAACTACACTGGAAATAATCCCTGTCCAGGAAACGGAACTTTTTTGCAAAGGTGCTTTCATCTCAAGTCGTTATTTCAGCAAAATAACAACACTTACCCTGGAGTGCAGGTTGAGCACACTCAACTCACCTGTGCTCTGAAGTGCAACAATGAAAATGCCGTAAAGGGAATTCAGTGTAATTGGGTGGTAATGTTTGATCCAGTGTGTTACATTGTGTTTGCTTGTCTAATTGAGTGTAAGAGATGAATAGTTGTAGCTTATAGTGAATTAGCCCATGGCAGTAGCTCACACCCGGCTCTCTGCTCCACTTCCCTCCTCCTGAGTCACGCTGCTTCCTGTTTACTCTATTTAGGCCGGGTTCACCTGACAGGTCACTGCATAAATGCATTATATATTTCATCACATCACACTCATCTCCCCCTCAGCTTTAGACCAGCGCCCAAATCCCATAATCCTTTGGAGCTCCTTTACAGTTCAGTGTTCACCTGACAGTCGCCTCACATCTCCTCGCCTGGAGCCAGCTTTTATAGACTCTTGGATGAAGTCACACTCACACATGGGCTATCATTTTTGTATGTTCCCACACACTTCCATGCACCCACACATGAGCGCACACACAAATACACACACACACACACACGTACACATACTGATGCAGGCACCCACGAGCTCACCTAGACAGGGATTATGTGGATCTCCATTAAGCTGCAAATGTGCTCGCCACATTAGTAATCAAAACAATGTGGAGCAGCTCAGCTCGTCTGGCACACAGTTCACACTGCTGTGGGAAAGAGGCCACATTATTCATTCTAAACACTTACAGTAAGAGTCTGGAAGGTCACATGGGTGCAAAAGCTGTGTTTGAAAGAATCTGACACATGTTTAACATCATTACATCTATTTATTTCTCATTTCTAGTCTATCACTTTGCACAAGATATTGAACCTCAAGGACATGCCTGGCAAATACTTCTGATGATGTTATCGAGGAGTGGAAGACTTTATTTATGTCGTGGCACAGATTTAGGTTTCATATGTAACTTCTACCCACATATTCTAAAATTTCATGGCACAAAATTCAGCCCTACATCAAAACAAGACTGTACACTCAGTAACTTTTCATCAAGTTCAAATTGCAATCAAGCATCTCTTCTACTCACAAACAGTAAAAGTCTATCATTTTAACCCTTGGTTTGCAGAGAGGGCTCAGACATGTGTCTAGTTTGTACCTAATTTACCCCTGTATGACCCCCTTGTGCTGATCAGTGAGGCAGGTATCTCCCTGACAGTGCACAAGCCGATCTAATGTGATTGCTCCCTTCCAAGTTCAGCTCCCAAGGCCTTTTACCCCGAGTGTGGGAATGGCACTTTTCACAGTCCATCTCTCAAGTTAGCATGCTTTGACTTCAACTTCTCTATCTAATAAGCTGAAAGCCCTGTGAAACCAATAGAAGTTATGGCTGGAGTCCAGCACAGAAGAAGGAGAACAAGGTCCAGTGATCAATCCTAATTCAATCTCCTACCATGTCTGATGTCCAGAGTGAACTTGCCTATCAGGGCAATATGTGTGATCAATTTGTTATGCGGATGTGTGTTGTTTAAGACTTCTCTCTGGGGATTTCTGTTTTGGAAAGAAGCAAAACCACAGAAAAATCTCTTCAGTGTGTGCTGATACTATGCATGGAATATATAAATATATGTATACTTTTCAAGCTTTTATGGTCAAGCAAGAAAGAACTGCAGTAGGCAGCAAAGGTAGTGTTGGGTTCCATCTAAATCTACTGGGGGAGCAAGGGACCACTGGAGAACAGGCCCCACAGGCTCTCAGCCTTCAGGCTGTTGCAGATGTGAACAGAGTGTCTTCAGAGTCAGATCCACCGGAGATTAGAGCAGATTGAGACATAAATCAGAGGGATTGTTTTTGGCTGCCTCGCCATCCACCATCTCTCTTATTCTGACATGCTCTCTTCCTCTCTCTCTCTCTCTCTCTCTCTCTGTCCCTCTCCCTCTCCCTCTCCCTCTCCCTGTCCCTCTCCCTCTCTCTCTCTCTCCCTCTCTCTCTCTCTCTCTTTTTAAACAGGTGCGAAATGATTTGACCAGTGAGCTCGAGAAGGCCGATATCCAGATAGCAGACACTGAGAGCTTCTCAAATGACCCCTGTGTTAATGTGAAAAAGCTGAAGGTAAGGAAACCGGACATTAGTCTTTACTGACATGCACTTCACAAGCATCATCTGTACGTATATTGTATTATAACCTATTTGCACTATTCATACAGTGCCTTCATATAGTATAGTTGCTCCAAAGGGACAGAATAAAATGTTTTAAATTAACTTACATTAAAATAAAGAATTGTGGTACATCTTACCACAAATATTATACTTTTTACCCATGATAAATACATTATAACTAATGCTGTAAATTAAACAACAGCAGTTTCTCTTACACTGAATTTTTGCTAAATTCTGAAATTACCACCTCCAATTGCTAGAGAGATAAAAGTCAGTTAACAACTGCACAAAATAATTCTGTATTATTTAATTAATTATTTAAAATTATTATTGTAACATTAGTAATTCCAAATTAAGTTGAACTCAACAAATCACGTTGGAATGTTTATAATAGTTCAGAGACTTTTTAGTAGCTTCTCATTCATTCTTTTGTAGGATAAAGAGAAAGTTATGCTGAATCTCTTTAGGCTTATACAGTTTGTACTGAAATGCTTTTTAGCTTTGTTAAAGCGACTGCCCAGGCGAGCTGCTGAGCAATCTTTCAACGACTGCTGATTGTCACTTTGACTTGATTAGCTGCTTTTTGCAGAGTTTTAATGTAAAATAAATTGAGCGGAACTTTTAACGGCTCACCCTTACAGCCGTTTCAGCCTACCTGTGTTCTGAGCAAAACTAAATGCAATTAAACTGTAGTGCAGAAGTATTTAAAACACATCTTGCTCTCAAAAGACCGACGCTGTCCATGGTGTTGAAACACTATCTATGTGTCTGTCTAATATCTATCATCTGTCTATCAGTCTGTCTATCCATCTGTCAATATATCTATCATCCATCTATCTATCCATCCATCCATTTATCCATCCATCCATCCTTTTATTCATCCATCCATCTATCTACCGTACCTGTCTATCAATTCTTTTTGTCCTCTCAGTGTCAGAGCAGAAAACTTGTACTTTTCCCAGCATGGCCACTTCTCATGCTGCCTTACCTTTACTCCCCTCTCCCGCAATACATCTTCTTCTTTTTCTTTTTCCTCCAGCCTGACCTACCATTTTTACAGAGTCATTTTGTCCCAGCATTTTTTACTCTTTGAAACCATTACAGCTCCTATTACTGAATTGACATAGTACCTTTGTGGACCGAATTCCCCAAAGATGAGAGAACTGCAGTAGAAATGGGTCTTTAAATTAAGCAAGCCCTGATTTTTCACCCTTTGACATCCTCCCTCAGAGGAGGAAAACATTACATTGGGTAACCACTCACAGTGGCACTGTTGTGGATGAATTCTGGCAAGCAGCTACATTTTACAAATGCTGTTTTACAGAGTAAAAGATTTATTAACTTATTTTACACCTATTCACCCTTTGTTAATTTAATCTTTGAAATGCATCCGAAGGTCCGAAAACAAAACTACATATGCCATGTAACATTTGTTATGTATTAAAATTTCAAAACATATAATTAATTCCTCACTTCATATATGTAATTTGAATTAATTTTGTGCTGTTGTGAAAAACAAAGCATTGACATGGATCTGCCTAATTAGCACAAAGCAATTTAGCTCCGTTCATTTATGAAGTTATGTTACGTCCCAGATTGCCTTTTGACTGAGACACAACACAACAACCAGTCTGAAAAAAGCTCATTTACATATGTAGAACAGCATTAAAGACACAGGAACAAACAGCCTAATTAACTTTTAGAGAGTAGAGAAAATGGTTCTTTGAAATTTATTGGAATTCAAGATTCAAGATGCTTTATTTGTCACATGCATATTTATACAAGTACAACATGCAGTGAATGTGGAATAAATTGTTTTTGCTGGATGAATCACGCAAACATCACAAGGGCAGAAAACTATTTTTGAACTGCAAATAATGTAGAAAAAGAGCCCTTTTAACCAAAAAATGCTATAATTATCCTTAACCTCCCAGGTGAATCTTCTCTTTTAGCATGAGCAACACCGATTAATCAAAATATTGTGACTTGGCACCACACATACCACTGTGGTTTGCGTCAATGTGGGAAAATTTCACAACAATGGAGTCAGTGAAAGGGAAAAAAAGATAAAAGGTTGAGAACAGTTTGGTGCACTGGCATGGATACAGGCTTTATTTGACTAGACTGGAACAAGTAAGTCAATGCCAGCACTGCAGGATGGCTAGAAACACTTGCACAGCTGGAGGAATTCAGGTAAAGTGCCTGCACCAGAGAGGCCAGCGCAGGGTTTCCAGAGACTGGGGTTTGGGAAGCAAGCAGAAGGCCCTGAAAAGGGAATCATGAGTGTTTTACACAAAAGCTCCAATCTCCCAGCATGTTTTCTGGCTCCAGCGTGGTGCCGTGGTGGTATTGTGGTCGGCATGGCCCTTTTGAAGGCACTCTTTGAGGTGCTAGGAGGAAGCTGAACGAGACTGTTAGGCCACACACCATGCACAGCTCAATGCTGAATTTACTGTATTGTGCTGGTAGTGAGTGCTGCCAGGGAAAGAGCTGCAGCCCAGTCTTTATACTAAGGCTAATTGATGCTGCTCATTAGCGCTCATTTATGATAAGTTTGGCTGGATCTCTTTTAGTTCTGTCTGTTTAAATGAAAGTTGGACAGTAAATAGTTCACCCTTGGGCTTGTTATTTCTTTCAAAACAAATATAATAACTTTCAGACCTTGGATGGAACAAAAGAGCTAATCACTAAATATCGGATCTGTTTATGTCTTGTAAAAAAGGAGAGAAATACATCCACAATATTTAATACTATGGCTTTTATTTTTTTTTTTACTTTCTTAGTACGATAAATTACTGCTGCTATGACAATAGAAGTTTCCATGTCTGTTTCTACTTTTAGCACCAGGCTAATCAGGTACATCCCTTTTCTCACACCAAGTCTGAATCCTAAAGAGAATCCCAAATCCACAAACAGTGTGAAATATGTCTAAATAGAATTCAAAATTTCACAACCCACTATGAGCAGGAAGCCAAATTCATTCTTTCCTTATTGATATGACAGTTTTACAGCGAATGATACAGTAATTCATTGAATGAGTATGGTATCAAAAGAGGAACCACTAGTCGGTTAGCTGTCTTTAAGCTGAGAGCTTATTTTCTTAGTTCTAAAACCCTTCTGGATTTTACTTTATCAGTTCAATTGGCGGTCCATGGGAGAAGCATGAAGTTCATAGATTACTGTACTAATATCAGGATCGTTTTTAAAGAGTAATAGCATTAATAAAGAGTTAAATGACATCATAGGCGTATGTATATTGAGTCATTCATGGGTTCAGATGTGGCTCATTCAGTTAGATTTTTGGACGCATTAAGATACATTTAAAGGGTTAGTGTTTGTTGTCATGATAAACAGCTATATTAATATATGAATCAGCCAGAACCAGTCCTTCCGCTTCTACTATAGCGAAACAAAGTCATATTTGTTCTCGTGTAAGTAGCGCTGTGCTACATCTATGCCATTTTTTTAATGGGCCAACACACCATCTGTGGCAACAGACATTAGAAATATGAAAGTGCTTCAGATTATGCTACTTTACTATCTGCTGGTGGATGAGTGTGCGGAGGAGCGTCTGAAGGGTGTCTGCGGTGCTGGAGTGTACTGAGCTGCTGCTGATAGATTGATCTTCCACGATGCGGAACCAGACGAGGTGGAAACACAATGCTGGAGAGCGGGCTGAATTATTTACTGACTCAATCATGCAGTGTGTGGTCGGGGTGCTGATGGAGAGCTCTCCCCTGGCCCTTTTGGATATCAAACAATTCTCAGTACTGACATTAATGTCTGCCCTGTAACGGATGGAGACCCTCAGCATAATATAGCCTTGCCCAGCCAAGCTAAACACCTTCAAGTTTTAGAAACTGCACACTTCCCAACTCTGCCAGGAGCCAGTCTGTGCTGTACTCTGCTTGTTCCCTTTGGGAATGAGGATGAAATTTTTTCAACATAGAAATGTGCTTTTTTTACAGTCAGCAACATCTCGTTCAGCTTTTGCACACAAAGTTTTATTGCCATTGTTTCATGTACACAAAAATGAAACTACTCGTTTTTCTTCTTCTGTGTCTGTAGGACAATGACGTGAGGATCATCATTGGCCAGTTTGATGAAAACCTGGCCTCTAAAGTCTTCTGTTGTGTAAGTATTTCCTTCCAAAACCTCTTGATGCAGTAACTAGAGCTAAGAGCTTTGCTTTATTAGCATTATTCACAGACCTGGCTAACACACACTTGACCTTTAGCTGAAACATATGCAGCTTATCAAGTTAAGAGTCTATACATCTGATTCTGAAACTCAACTATGGGATAAGACAAATCCCTGCTACAAATCCCTTCTGCACCTCTGTGCTCTCCAGGCCTATAACCTGAACATGTATGGCAGTAAGTACCAGTGGATCATTCCAGGATGGTACCAAGGCAATTGGTGGGAGCAGGCGAACTCCACCAACTGCACCACCAAGAAGCTGCTGACGGCCATGGAGGGATACATAAGTGTGGACTTTGAGCCTCTCAGTGCGAAGCGGATCAAAGGGATCTCTGGACGGGTGAGTCTGTGTGTGGTCTTGTTCATCATTCCTTCAAAAAATACCTTTGAAAGTACAGTGATCTAATACTGTCTCTGACAGATTGCAATGCTCAAAAACACACAGTGAGGTGACATAACAAAGGCAAGGGATAGGATGGAATAATAATGAAGAAATGATGATTGCCTTAGTCTGTAGTATTACAGTAACAAGGTCTTGTACATGTACCATTCTGAATTTCTGACTGAGGAGAGGATTTGTCTGTGTGGGAGACATTATGAAAAGACATTATACTTCAATTCCAATTATGAATCTGATCCCACTATCATAATTCAGATTCAGATCAAATGAATCCAGCAAGAAAAAAACATGTCAGATTTTACTCACTTGATATTCTGTTATACATCACTGTGTGACATGTGAGTTCAGTGGATATGACGGTTTTAGGGTTCGGTGGATATGACGGTTTAACAGCTTTTTAAAGTAATATATTTGATTGACATTGGCAGGTTTATACATTTGATTGACATGTAGTTACAAATAAAATGATTTGAGAAAACACTGAAGCCATGCTCTGATTGTGGTATCCTTTGTGTTTTTATCAATGCTCCCTCAGTGCTAACATAGAATGCTCCTAGGACTTTAATGTTATTGTTAAGTAAATGTCTCTAAATGGAGCTTACATTCCTTCCGCTTAAGAAATAGTTATTAAGGAAACTTAATACATGTTTAATGTTCAATACAACTGTTTAAATTCAGTCAGCATTCCCACAACCAAAATTGAGCATTAAAGTAGCTGACCAATCAATATCAAGGATAGATTCTTCACCCATAGCGGACCAGTCAGTTCTTGATATTGATTGGCCAGTTGTGCGTAATGTGTGACTCTGTTTTGTGGGGATGTGGCAGAAGTGGTGATAGCTAGAGGAGGTCTTATCAGTAACAGTGCTGGCTTGAGAGAGTTTGAACAGGTATCTTAGAATGCCTCTAAAGGCTATAGCTTACAGTGGTCATAGCTTACAGAAAATACTAGGGCTTGGTTCAAAGAATCAATTCACCGATCAATATCGATTCTCGTTCAAAAAATAAGATATCGATTCAAAAATTTGCGGATTGATCTTTTCCTGTGTTGCCACTACTGCTCGAGACCGCGCAAGGAAAGCTATAAAACGCTCACTCCACACCCATGGATCCACTGGGCAGATTGTGGCTCAGTGGTTAGAGCACTTGCCCTGTGCTCAGAGAGTGTGGGTTCGATCCCCAAGACCGACAGCAACCTCTGAGTTACTGAGTGTGGTACAGTCTTCACACACGCCGAGTGACGGTCAGCTGGTTCAGTTGGTGAACGGGTTAAATGCAGAGGAAGAATTTCACACTGTGTACAGTGGTGTGTTCACATAGATCACTTTCACTTTTTCTCCAGAAAATCTCTTAATACCTGAAGAGTACGAGAATCTTATCAGTCATGCAGAACTTCCTAGACTGTATTTGCCCTGGTTGCTGAGCTAGTGTTGATAGTTTTAACCAGTTTTTTAAATTGTTATTCAACCAATTTTATGGTTACAGTTGTTCAGCCATTTTTGTGGTTAACATTTCATTGTCAAGTAGACATTTTCAAAACAGGGCTACTAACTTCGTCATTGTTTTAAATGTAAGAAATTAAATAAGCCCTGGAAGTTCTTTTTTTCCTAAATTCTTTTAATTTGTGACTCTCCCTCTCTCTCTGTTTCTCTCTCTCACACACACACACACACACACACACACACACACATACACACACTGTTAGTTATTCGTGTTCTTCATGTGCAGCAGTTTTTTTTTATTTAAACAGACAATATTATAATGTTGGGTTGGATGAATTATAAAATAAACTCTTATTGTCAAGGTTTACTGTCCACAGGTAATATTGCAGTACAGTCCGGCAGCATAGGGTTATCCTGCACTCAAGGCCATTTATAACCAAGCCAAACTAGTATTAACACAAAGATTTCTGTAAATAAATCGATATCGAATCGAATTGAATCGTATCGAGAATCGAATCAGATCATGACCTTGTGAATCGGAATCGGATCGATTCCGGAAATTTGCAACAAACCCAGCCCTAATAGATACAGTATTGAGTTAGTCTGTATAGTTTGTGATAGCACAGTACGATATGGTTACAAATCCACAAATATACATTTTGTTGTCTTTCTGTATGTACCATACTTGAGCACCCATGCAGGGTATTGTTACCCTCCTGGCTGTATGTGTGGAACTAGAAATAATGCAGACAACTAACTACTCCAGGACCAATCACTGCAGATTCATCACTCTTCACCACAGAGTCTAGACACACTTTCTGCAAAGCACTAGCTTTACCCAGAATGTCTGTTCACTTAAACTAGAATTCCTAGACTGTCTGTTCACTTAAAACCAAACACCCTGACTGTCCATTAACTTAAAAGCAAAAATCCAGATAATCTGTTCGCTTAAAACCAAACACCCTGACTGTCTGTTCAATTTTAACCAAATACCCAAACCGTTCCAACACAATGCTCCCAGGGCTCTGTATTACTAGATGCCCACTGCTTCATTTGGGTGAATGGGTTAAATGCAGAAGACAAATTTCACCCTAGGTTCTTTGCTGCAGTGTATTCATATGTGACGAATGATGACTTTTCACTTAGACCTAAAACCAAATAACCAATATGTTTACTTCAAAGCAAATGCAGACTAAAAACATAAAATGCTAAATGGCTCTTGTTTGTTAACTTTAAACACAAACCTCATGTAAGTAATCATGTGACCACTACACAAATTCTACAACACTGAACTCTAGTACATCAAAACTAAAGTTAAACCTTATTGGATGCTGAAACTCTCTCAAGTGCCCCTTTTTTTTAATTGAAAAGTCTACCTAAAACAGATTCGGAGTAGAACTATGTGTATTGTTTAACAGAGAAGGGAAGTTGAAGGGAACCAGTTTTTGGTTCATGAGGTTGACCCTTTGGCCGTGTATGTACAGCATCAGCTGCATCTAAGAGAGCTTTGTTGTTTTTGTCTTTATTCAGACACCCCAGGAGTATGAGCGGGAGTACACCAGGGAGCGTGAGCAGAAAGGAGTAGAGACCAGCAAATTCCATGGCTTTGCCTACGATGGCATTTGGGTGATCGCTAAGACATTGAACCGAGTAATGGAGCTTCTCCAGCAGAAGCAGAGGCACGACATTTACCACAACATGACTGTGGACGACCGGGAGGTGGGAAAGATGGTGCTGGACGTCATGAACGAAACCAACTTCTATGGAGTGACGGTGAGACCTTGTTTCTCTGTCAGCCTTCTCTGTATGATTGTGAAATGTAGGTTGTCAGCTGGGTCTCTAATGAACTGTGATGCTCCTTAGGATGCCTCATCTAAATTCATGAAATCAGGGGAGTGTGCTTGGGAAAACAACAGCGGTCTCCAGTGAGACTTAGAGAACATGTTTTTGCAGGAAAGGACCTCAGATTCTATACATTGCACCCTTCATTTGAAGGCATGCTTTTACCACAGGGGCCAAGCAGCTGTCTAAAGAGTCCCCATTTCAGAATCTTGGCATCCCTGTGAGCTGCTCACACTAAAATGTACTCGGATTTGAGAGCAGCTAAGCAAGATCTATGCGTGCAGTTTTGCAGCGAGATGTCAAGCGACATTTCCTCAGGCACAAATAGTATAAAGGCCATTCTGTGATTGGCGAGTGAGTGCCGAGGCAGTGTCAACATGCGAGGGCAAGATATTAGCAGTGCGGAAAGGTCTGAGGATGAAGGTGCTGGAATTAAGGTGGGGGGAGGGGTGAGAACAGTACCTGGAACGGCAGGCCAGGAGCACAAACACACAATCTAGCAGAATAAACACAGAGAGAGAGAGAGAGAGAGAGAGAGAGAGAGAGAGAGAGAGAGAGAGAGAGAGAGAGAGAGAGAGAGAG
>JBBMFX010000134.1:13131804-13148090 GCA_037832545.1 Rhabdalestes septentrionalis
GAGAGAGAGAGAGAGAGAGAGAGAGAGAGAGAGAGAGAGAGAGAGAGAGAGAGAGAGATGCCAAGAGAGCAAAGATGAGAGCGGGAGAGCACTGGACTCATTTGGTATGCAGGGAGCGTCCCGCCTGCAGACATGCTTTGTATGTGCGTGTGTGTGTATAACTGGAAGAATGGGAGACAGCTCAAGAAAAGATAAAAGCCTTCAAAGCTTGAGACAGCAAATGTAAAAGCTGCAGCAATAGCAATGAGTAATGCGGAGGGCTAATATAATATACACTGAGATTACTGATTTGGATAGAAGTGGGGGGATCTCTGGAGGGGATGAGGGTACAAATTGTCCTATAGCTGACCCTCTTTAGCTCTTAGCTAGAGGTTATATCTCATCAGCTCTCTCTCTCTACGCCTCCCTTATGGAGTGCATCTTAGACGCTCGGCCTGCTAGCACGACTCGCCATGGGCCCACATGATCACAGCCACCCTTCCCTCCACACCACTGCAGGCCTAATGGAGGGGAAATCACAGCAGCAAAATAAACAGCTCTCAAGAAAGAAAAAAGCAACAGCATCGGCAGAAAGACAAAACAAGAGTTTAGAGAAAGCATGCGTGAGGTATTTACGCCAGAACGGTTGTTTGGTGTGTTGGCGTGTACACAGAGGGTTTCTTTTCCCACAGTGTATGACCTTGCTGACCGATTTTCAGAATGAATGCTGGATTCTAGCCACACCCTTTCCCATTATAACTGACTTAATGGTGCACATGGAGATGAGGTCCTCTCTTAGTTTCTTCAAATTATGTTCACAATTATCCCCACAAGGGTCATTTTTCTATGCTGTTTCTGCGATTCCTCACTCGTCCTAATAATGCACTCCCACCCCCTGCGTACGGTTGCGTGGAGCTCTGCTGGTGCAAATGTTACCTTCTCGCCTCTCTCTCTGTCAGGCTCTGAAACCGCCAAGCAGGTCTATTGATCGAGTGGCAGCACGCTTCAGGAAGTAAAACATTAGCTTAGCAAAGCCCCTGTGGAGGCCGGATCACTCCGAATGAGAGGTGGAAGGGTGCACCACTACTGAGCTTTTGACTGGAGGAGAGCCAGCTAGCTAACTACTCAGAAGCTGAGCCTCAATCGCCTTCGTTCCTCATTCTGCTATTATTACGACTCTTCTAAGAACCATGACCTGCTCTTTAAAACACATCTACAGTCAAAAGAGTATTTTATCACTCTATTAAAGGTGGTTTTATTTAAAATATTTGAAATCTAGATAATCATGTCTGGGATATATGAGAAAATATCAGTTCCTTAGAAAAAAAATTTAGGTTTAGAATAGTTGATGGTAGAGAAAGAAGTGGACATGCAGCAACAAACTGGATGGGCACCATCAGAGAAATAACAAGCAATCAATTAAAAAACAAAAAAGAAACCAAAACAAACAGACAAATAAAAAACATACTATAGATTCTAGAGAAACACAAACCAACACAAAACCAAGCATGTTTTTGGAAAGCGCCTCTCTTCGCTTAATAATAAGCATTTTATTTCATCTGAATTTCTAGTTCATGTAAAGCAATTCCTTAAAATGTAATTTGTGAAAACATTGTATTGGACAGTACTGTCCAAAAGTCTGGAACTGATATACAATTTGTGCAATATATAATACAATAAATACTGCTTATATGTACTGTAATTTAAACTCTATTTATTCTCTCTAACAGTTTTGGGGTTCTTTCTTATCTAACATTTGTGTTAAGGGTCAAACTTATAGGTATGGTCCTGCACAGTTTGATGATTTTCCTGCTCAAATGCATCAGATTCAGCCCATCCAATGATAGTCAGCTGTGCTGGACTCTGGGACCATGCCTCTGCTTTATCATTTTTATCACTGTTTACCATAAATTATTTGTCTGGGGAACCACTCTCAATACAGCATTGAACGAAACACTTAATGGGGCATCGTAGTATAAATGGCCTTGATATAAATGTATCAGTCACAGCAAGGTTTTACACACACCAATCGAACAAATTGAGATCGGTCAGTGACTCAAACATTTGACTTCAGGAGTAATCCTGTGGTCAGAAACAGATCTTTGATGAAGGACTAGAGGATGATTATATACAGGATTATATATGGATTATTGCACACGGTGCCATTTCCATGCTATGACAGCAAGCCCTTCAACATTGTCGTGTAAATTGTTCTAGAAGCCAGAGCTGCTGGTGGTCACACTGATAGCCAGATGTGCTAAGCGTTTTGTAGCAGGTTCAGGCACTAAAAGGAGGCATTCTGACAGAAAAAGCAAGCTTGTTTTGTATTAAACTCCCGTATGAGCCAGTTTATGCACAGTTTTTGAGCAAAGAGCATTTCTCTCCCTTATACATATTCATTCAAAGCAGGATTGCACAGAACATGGGAGGAGAATTACTAAAAATGGATGGCAATACTGCAATCACTAAGAATGGATGGAGATATTGCGAGTGTGGCTGATGACATATTCTTATCAATTTGCAGGAGTTTTGGTGCTCAGTTTTGCATTATTTCTCTTAAAAAACATGTTTAAATTAGTGGTGTAATGTTTTAAGGACACTTTTATTAATGTTAGCGACATACAGTGCAGCTAGATGGAGGTCTATGCTGAAAACATTTGGAAATAATATTTTACAAAAGAATAATTCTGTTTAAACTCTCAAAAGTCTCCTGCACTTTTTCTAGTGAGTCCTTTCACAAGTTCTCCAATTCTCTTTCTGGTAGAGGGAAGTAATAAGGAAGTAATTTGATGTGGTACTGGGCTTGCATTTTCTCCTTAATCTTGAAATAATAGACAACACGTAATTGCAATTCACTCTGCTTTTTAAATGTACTTATAGATTAACTAAATTAAGGCATAGTTTGTAGATGGTCCTGTGGACAGTTATCTAATGCATAGTAAACATCAGATTACAGTTGTGCCTTCGCATCAAGATCCTTTAGTTGTTTGCTGAATGTCACACACATAGATAAATCATCAGTTAGCATAAAGCTTTTTAGCACTTTCGACTGTGCTCTGCAGCACCCCTGAAAGAGAGAAAGTGGAGCATCGATTAGACTTTCACACATGCCTTGGGTTTACACACCCCCTACCACTACTCTGCTGTCCACACACACTTACCATCAGGCCTGGCTCTCTGAGGTGATGCCTGTAGGCCTGCAGATAGTAGAATCCATTTGCTGCTAGCAAGAATGGTGGTTCATGTCTCTATTCTGCAGACAGCAATGTACCTCCACCTGCATATAACTGAGGACTAATACATTTAGCAGAGGTTTGTTGAAAAGAGGAGGCCTCGAGTCAGCATGTTGACTGACCTGCAACTTGCCTTAGCCTCGAGATGGATGGACTTGCGAATGTTAAGCCTGTGAGAAAACACACAAATAAAAGAGATTGAATCAGGAAAACTTGCCATAAAATGGTAAATTAATTGAAAGCCTTTTGTTTCCATCTTCTGTGTTTGACTATTTGTGTCAGCTTCGCTCCTGTCATGCAAACTTCCAAGCCATTTAAGCAATAGAACACATGAGTAACATTGCTGTAGTCAAAGGTGAGTATCATGGATCATCACAGTCATCGTAGTATGAAGCACGGTAGCTAAATTTGGTTATGGTGACTAGTTCATTCAGACTGGTTAGTTTCAACTTATTTTATCCCTGTGTTTTAACACTGCAGTAGTGTTGTCATTCCTAATGAAATGTTCAGTATTTTGAACCTGTCTGGGTTTTACTAGGAGTTTGCTTTAGTTCAACACAGTATTTGCTTTAATTCAATGCGAGTAAAATCATGTTATTTTGGTAAAATAATAACTCACACAAATGTAATAAATCTTGAGTAGTTTATAAAAAAAAACAGTTTCTGGTCGCCGCCATCTTGTAATTAAGGAATGATAAGTCGACTGATGAGCATTTACGAACGGGTATGATAAAGCAACATAGTGTCCTCATATTCTGCAAGCCTTGCAAGATTTGTAAATTCCTGTTTCACCAAAACCAGTGTGCAACTAATGGGAGTATTCATGTGACTCCAGTCTACAACTAATGGAAGTATTCATGAATATGTATAAGGGAGCTTTAATAAAATACCTGTGCACTTTCAAAATTCTCAATGTCTTGTTTTAAATGTCAGGGCCCTCAGAATTCCAGAAATGAAGTGTGGAGCTACTTTGAGCCTTGTTAATGGTGTAAAAAGTGTGATTTATCTGCACTGGCTACATGAAGCCACATGCCCTACCGTTATTAACCTAGTAGGGCCTTGAGGTTAACATCAGCTAAAAGTTCTGTGTTTCAGAGTGCGGGGGGGGGGGAATTAAGATGGGAGTTCATACTTGTTTTACTACACCATCCATCCATTTTCTACCCCTTTATCCCCCACTACAGGCGAAGGCAGGGTACACCCTGGACAGTCACCAGCACGTCGCAGGGCCACACACTCACACACATTGACACTCACAGTCACCCCTAGGTCCAATTAATTTTGCCCAATTAACCTATGCCTCAAGCATGTTTTTTTGGCTGTTGGAGGAAACCGGAGCTACGGAACTTCTCCTTTAATATAAATGAAACACAAAATGTATTAGTAACGAAATTTTAGCAAGAGTAATAATTACAGAGTAGACTAATATTCTTGAAAAGCATATTGTTAGCAAATAACCAGGACAGTACAAAATCAACCATCAGTACTTGACTTACTGTGAGGAGCAATTGTAACTAGCAACAGTCTACCTTTGATGTTTAGAGGGCAAGATCAGTTTATTATGGGAGGAATTATGTGATTACACAGCAGCTGTATCATGAGGATAAAGAGGCTGTATAGAAGTTGGGGGAAAAAAAACAAGTTTGAGGTTTATGGTGGCTGAAGACAGTCTGCTTCACAGCACGCACTGAGATTTGGTAAGAAGACAAATATATGCACATACGCATGCACACTAATCACACCACAGGCTGCTGTCAGAGGCCTGGGCTTTCGTGGGTGAGGCTTGTATGTGGCGGTGGGGAGGGAGTTTATTTCAGCTGGGAGTCAAAAAGCTGTACCTGAAGAAGAAGTGTAAAACAGGGCCGGCCACTTTTAACTTTTCCTGTTCACTCACACGAGCATGACCTCTACAAGACACAGCTTAAACCTGGTCTTGCATGGAGCATGCACAAAATTTTTAAAGGAAATCCCCCCTTTAAAAGGAAACATAATCAGGACTGGGCTTATTTCCTGTTTGGGAAACTGACCCTTTAGATTTAAATAGCTAAAGTGACTGTGATTTTGCTTTACTGCTTAAATCAAATTACAATGGCATAATTATTTATAAACACTACCGTTTAAAAGTTCTTTATTTATATTATTTCTTCAATATAGATATGTATTGAAAACAAACAAAAAATGTTAATGGAACACATGGAATTATGCAGTAAACAAAAAGAAGAGAACCAAAATATGTATTGTAATAAAGTAATGATTTTTTTACTGATTGTGTACCAACCCAACCATCAAAACATGTGGTCCCAAACCCATTAAGAAGGCAGGAAATTCCACTAATGGACTCTTGACAAAAAACTCCTGTTAATTAAATAGCACTCCAGGTCGATTCCTCATGAATCTGTGTGCAAAGCGCTCATCAGAGGAACAGGGGATGTTTTCGATATTAATCTACAATGTAGCCAATAATAAAAGAAGGTGTCCAAACTTTTGACTGGTAGTGTATACATTTACTTTTGTAATACGTTGCATTAATATTTACTTTGTAGACTTTATTATTAAAAGGTGAGTGAAATGGATCTCTACTTCTAAGTGAGTGTGCTCGATAATTTATGGGTTGTCTATAGTCAATCAATGAATGAATTTGGACAATCTGTCATCATCGCCTCTCATCGGAATTTATTGGTTTTGTAAACATGCCAGCATTTGCTTATTGAGCAAGGCTAAAGTTGTCCTCTCTAGATGAGATGGCATTTCTACTGAATGATTAAACGTATACTGTAAACCTATTAGGATGTTTTTACCCAAAAGTCCGATTAGGTGTGTTTTTTGCAATGTTAAATTTTTCTCCACTGCTTAGTATGTATTTTGGGACACATTCAACTGATTGAGTGATCTACAGTGTTCACCAGAGTTTATTGCTCTGAAATGCATTGTGGGAGAATTCAATTTTATGAATCTAACACTATAGGTGCATTCTAAGTCTCATAGCAATTCCCCTATGGACTACATGGGGGATTCAGACAAGGTGTTTTCAAGTTTTAGTGAAAATGTCCTGCTGGAATGGAAATTCAAAGAGTGCCGGGGATGGTGTGGTTACTACTTTCACTGTAGGTCTGAGTTAAGGCATTTTAGGGATTTAAAGCAGCTGCAATTCCCTAGAAACCTATGTAATAGAGCCGCTAAATGTGGTATGGACTGAAGTTTAAGAATACACACTTTCATTCGCAGCTGCTCTGCTTGTTTCAATGAACTAAGAATCAGTGTAAAACCATGCTTCAGTTACTGTTCATTTGTTCAGTGTTAAAAAGGAAGGGGTCACTGGTGAAAAGTCTATGACTACAAAATAAGCTTTAGGTTTCACCTTTTTAGCTTTTTAGCTTTCTCATTAATTTCCCCATTCAGGCCAGACAGCCAGTATGTTGGCTGACATTTTACTTCATCATTCTAGTACCAACATAACGTACATTTGTTTTATTATTATATAAAATTAAGCACTACAATCAGTTAAAGAATGATACGACTTAGGTGTAGCGGCTTAACACATCTGAATACCTCGGGCTTGGCTTTATGGAGAATAATGTGTTTCTTGCAACATAGCATTTACACAGATATCTGTAATTACAATGCTTTTAACCACAGCAAGGGTTTATCCAGAGCACACACATCAGAGCATCGAAAACAAATAAGAGCCTGGTAAAGGGCTCCAGCCTGCTCTGCACTTCAAAGCAGGACGTCTTTAGAGATGAGATGGGCTCTCAGTCCCCTCCCAGGGTACTAATGGGCTTCTAATCATTGCCATGGTAATGCTGTGTGCCTCTCACCTGTTATTTTGCCGGAGCGAGTGATCCCCAATCCTGCTAAATGGCTCATTAGCCAGCTCAGTGGGCAGACAGATAGCACATGGCCTTTGCTCAACACTTAGATAATGACCGCATGAGACAATGTTTTGACAAACTGATGGGGTTTTATGGATGACGCTTGCTAGTTACAATACCTGTTTTTCATTTAATCGATATGTCGTTCACATTGACCTGTCAATCATCCATTAATTCATTATGTTTGATGAGCTTCTTAGTGTATTTTGATGCACAATATGGTGGAGCTAATGCATTCAGTGTTCTGACCAAACCACGTTATCTATTCAAGCCTGTGTAAAATAGTTGCATTCTGTATGTATATTTTTTCACCTCCTCTAGGGAATGGACCTCATGACCTCTTTAGGGACCAGTGAATGTTCTTTTAATATTTAGCCAATCGATTAAGCTACTATTAATTATGCTTGCCTTGATAAAGAGATCAATTTAGTCACCGCTAATTTAATAAATGCGTTCAGGAGCATGGACCATGGCAGACTTCTAGGTACACACTGCAGTCTGTCACTGTGCCAGGAATCAAAGATACCAGAGCAGACCATGGCATCCCTCTCAGTTAAACCATATGTGTGTAGCCATAACCATATGAATTACTGAGCCCTGAAATCTGATGCTGTCTCCGTGTGCCATATGTACAGTTCATCTGAAGCTGTGTTGTGTGTGTTTTTGCAGGGACAAGTGATGTTCAGGAATGGAGAGCGCATGGGAACCATCAAATTCACCCAGTTTCAGGGTAAGTATGTGTTCCAGTTTGCAGTTGAAATTCACTCCAAAATCTGTACAAATGTGAGTTGTTTATTCACACACCTCTGCAAATAAATGATACATTTTAGCAGATAAACATTTTAGTTTGATTTCATTTGTCCCTCTATTGGGTATTTTTATATTTGATTTTGTTGACCATAGAATGGTAGCATTATACAGTGCAAAAATGGTATGGATGATAGAATAAGATTAATCAATAATTCTACAGTCTATAGAAGTTTAAATATTGAAGAACCAGTGTAATATACGGTAGAACCTAAACCAGCTCTAAAGATAAAAAGGGCTGACGCTCTGATCCAAAGCAACTTCCAATCATTAGTTACAGGGACAGTTCCCCTAGAGCAACTGAGGGTTAAATGTCTTGCTCAAGGGCACAATGGTAGAAAATGTAGGGGGTTCAAACCTGCGTCCTTCTGGTCATCAGGTTCACAGGCCAGTATTTTACCCACTAGACTACTACCAACCTCTAGACTAGACTCCCCCCAGCACGCTGTCATGAATTCTCACAGAAATTTTACCAGATTTAAATCTAGAAAATTAGGAGACCCAAAACTCTTTGTCAACACATCAACATCAATAACTGACTGTTCACTTGACAATTGCCATACTATCAATGTAACGTCACCTGTCAGATGTTCATAATGTCAAGGCTGATTGATGTTTTGACATCTCATTGTATATTAAATGTAGAAGTATATTTTGTATTTTGTATTCAATTGCTGAATTCTTGAATGTGAACTACTAGGAGTTGATCACTACATATTTCCAGTTTTAAATACAATTTTCAGTATCATACTGTGAGTTTTATAAAGTGTTCAGCAGTAAAACATTTAGCAGTACAATGCATCATAGTAAATTAGGTTCTGTAGTTGGATGTAATGTTTGGAAGTCCTCCTTACATCTCTCGTCCTCTGTTATTGTCTGTAAATCTAAAGTGCCGTTTTTATATTATATATGAGTTATTTTATATATCATTCATAAATTACATACTAAATTGTATATTCATATATTAATGTAGTTACATGTGTAATTATGGTATGGTGCTATATTTTGGCTGTGTATGTGCAATATATCATAGCTGTGCTGCTACTGTAGTAGTTTAATGGGGTCAGGCGCTGTAGCACTCAGGCCTGTTCTGTTATTAATCCACTGTGCCTCTGCATGTGGGGTTCGGTTAGATGAGATTAAATCTTGGGGTAAGATTTAATCTCTGAGCAGGGGATTCCCTCCCGCACATACACACACACAGGCACATGTACACAAACCACAAACACACACACACACACACCCCACAGCAACCACAACACTACCCACTCTACTCAGCCTTATCTACCTCTGTGCAGAGGTATCCCCCACAGCCTGTTACGTCATTGTGTGGGAGTGTGTGTGTGTGTGTGTGTGTAAAGCCCCAGGACAGGGAGTCCTGTTAAGCTTTGGGGTGATTGAACTGGCTGTCTATTCGAAGGCAACTGGCAGTCTGGGGATAAGTGGTAAAAAAAAGAAAAGAAAATGTTATCAACAGTGCAGTGGAGAGGACTCGCAACTGCTTCAACAGAACAATCACAAGAGAGGCACACTGGCCCAAGGCAGTGTTCCTATCTCTCTCTTGCCCTCTCTCTCTCTGTATACTTTTCGCTCTCTCTTTCTGTCACAAAATACACACAGATTCACACAGCATACAGAGGCAAATCTATATTTTAGTTCTTTTCTTCTTCATAACTCTTACTCTCTTACGTTTTTCTCTCATTCACTTCTTCCATCTTTCGGTCGGTGTGTTAATGAAAGAAGACGGATTGCCCAGGCTGCATATTTGATAGAGAGACTGAGCTAGCTCCTCGTTTCTTCCATCCATCTGGCAGGTCTGCCTCTCTCATGCCTCTTGCGGTTAGTTCCACTTGTGCAAGGCAGGGGCAAGAGGGCAGTTTGTAAACTAGATTTAGTAACGATGACTGACTTAATTAAGCCGAATGTATTGTCACTATTAGAACAAACCCCTCATCTCTAAAACTATAGGTGAACAGAAAACATCTCCCTGCCAGCCCTCTCCTACACCAATGATCCCCGTGACAGTAATTATACTCTGAAAGGTATGTTCAGTGGTAGAAACCCCATAAGCATGCCTATTTAGATTTGATCATTGTTTGACATAGTTTGAGGCGAGTGTGTGATAATTTAGGCAGTTTGCTTAGTGCTAATTTGTGTGGTATATATTATGAGACTTACAACATCAGTGAAAAAATAAAGTAATTACACTGAAGCATTTTTTTATTGTTTTAAAACCAAGTTTATTACAAGCTTTCAAAACCTGAACACTGAAAGACTCTGATTTATGAAGTGATTCATCATTTTGAAAACCATGCACACTGTCGTGAATTGTGACCATCCGTAATAGCAGGCACTTTTGACATATGCTTTGCACAACCTCCTCTGTATTATAAATGGCATGATAACATAATGTCTGGAAGCTGATGCGCAGTTTACCTCACCCGATAGGAGCAGTGTGTCTTGGGGAAGCCATTAAGCACTGCATGCATACATGCATGAACCCATCAGGCAACGTTTTGCCACTGAGACGCTC
Organism: Rhabdalestes septentrionalis; assembly: GCA_037832545.1. Taxonomy (NCBI): domain Eukaryota; kingdom Metazoa; phylum Chordata; class Actinopteri; order Characiformes; family Alestidae; genus Rhabdalestes; species Rhabdalestes septentrionalis. Next base: position 13,142,229 of record JBBMFX010000134.1, read on the forward strand.
TTTCTGTGCAAACACCCTTCATGAAAAGCCAATCTAAAAGCAAGGTTAAGGGTGCGGGAGGGTTTAAAGTAGACACTTGGCACCATGACTGCTAATGTCTGGTGTGTGTGAGAGTGTTTATGTGAGAGAGACAGAGAGGTTGAGGATGCCAGGCCACAGGAGCATGCAGTTAGCAGTGCTCTTGTGGCCTTTAATGGTGTATTGGCGGCACAGTTGGGAGAGAGCTGGCCTGCATGGCTGACCGTTCAGTGGTCCATAATAAGCACAGACAGCTGGAAAGTCTAGGCCCCCTCTGCTTGTCTGTAGCAGAGGAACAGCAGGAAAGAGAAAAGGGAATAATAAGGGAAAAAGTGTGTACTTCACAAGACTTGGCCTAGATTGACCTCGGCTGAAAGGAATACTCCAGTTTGATACCCTATCGGCTGCATTCGTGTCATGCTCTCTTTATAAAAAAAAATATTTGGACATCTATTCCATGATTGAAAATGTACAAACAAAATGGCACCAAAGATATGGTATGTTTCAGAAAGTCATTGATCAAATCATTTTCATTGCAGATTTCTCATTAATATCACTTTAATCTCATTAACACCGGTTTAGGAAAACAGGTCAAAACTTATATAGCACCCCAGAGCAGTCATCTCCAGACTGTACTCCAAAGAGAAACACAATAAAACACTAATAATCTTTTTCTCTGAAGCAAATATCATTTTTTATTTGCATGTGAAAAGTATAATGCGCTTCATTAACATTTACGAGTGATTAACTGGTTTTGAATGTCCACATACTTTAATGCTATTACATTTTGAACCATAAATATAATACTTTGATTTGTCCAGTGTTTGATTTATTTTAATGTAAGGTATCTGTGGTTGAAAAACACACTCTGCTGGTTAGTAGTTACCACACATTCTTCCATCTGGAAAATAGAATCATTTATAACATGCACATTTGACTGAAGAATTCCTAAAAGTGTTGAACAAAATGACATTTCACATTTCAAGAACAGGATTTCTATTCTTTTTTAAGCACTGGGGATGTGTCAGATTTATTGCCAAAGGTTTTTACCCTGTTGATGTTTCCAAATGACTATATTTCTCCCAGCAAGTCTTGTCTCACATGTTTTTGTACAGCAGCCAACTACAGGGCTATTTTTATTAAGGACTAACTGGTATTTCTAGAAGATCTATAAAAGTCTGAGTTGGCTTTTAGATTCCTCATTCTTAATCTCCAATGTGAATTTGGGAGGCACGAGATGGTCTTTATGTGCACCCAAGTCAATCTATAGTCAGGATTAAAGCACACACCTGGGACAAGTTCTAAGTACTAAATACTGCCGTTTGATAGCACTTCTGGTTCAATTTGGGATTTACTGTCACTGAAATTCATTTTTATGTGGCCTGCAGACTTATAAGTTCAGAGGATATCTAATTAGAAGGGCTAATATGCAATAGGCCTATTTATTGTGGCATTTGTTTTCAACACCCATTGTCTGTTAGAAGCCGCCAGTTATAGTTTTAGATTATAAATTTAGATTGATTAGCCACACACAGAGTGAATTTTGTTTTGGTTCCATCTTGTAAGTTTGGTCTCCACATATACTTGATGCCTTTTCTGCAGGATATCAATGGCTTTGTCTCTGGACTCTTTGAAGTTAGGGTCTGTCAAATCAAGACACTGCAATGTGGAGAAAGATTTGGGAACAACAAGATAGATTCTGGAATAACAAGAATAATTGTGCAACACTGAGACAGACTCTGAATCAGCAAGAAGGGTTTTGGAACAACAAAACAGTTTCTGGTACATCGAGAAGCAGTTTATATTACCTTGAAGAAAACATTCTGCAATTTCAAGAAGATTTATGGAGTAACAAGAAGATCTTTGCAGTAGAAATGTCAGGAATGAGAGTGCCAACCATTACACCAGTGTAGCGTGGAGGAGAATCCCAATCGCAGAATTATGTGAGAGAGTAGGTAGTCCACACACTTTGATCGGAGAACGCTCCCAATATAGAGTAGAGTTTCCCACTGGAATCCGTGCTCTGACACGCACGCAAGAGATGGTAAGCTACCGGTGTACTCACAGTTCTGAAGAAGTGGCTTGGCAGGGTGAGGAGTGATGACTCAATGGCTGAGCAACGGCAACCTCCATACCTGGGCTTTTATAGGTGTGCGTGGCAAGAAACAGAAAAAAAGTAGATTCTTTATAAGTGTCCAGTTCTACTGTAAGAGGAGTTCAGCTGGAGTCCTACTTATTTCCTGTTCTAACACACCTGCTAAACCTGGTTACTGCTGACCTGAATTAAATTGTTAGTGCACAGAAATCACTGAACTGTTCTGAACTCTTGCAGTTCAGCGTGCAAATTGGACACCTCTGCTTAAATGCCAGTTGTGCATAAAATGAAATGTGTATTGCAGGATGTACTTGTTGTGTAAAGTACTGAATGACCACAAAAAATTGACTAAATGCTATAAAGCTTTGGCTACCATTCCATTGGTGCATTCATTTTCTTGTTCTATTTCAGTAATGAAACAGACTGTTGTTCTTATCAGAGCTGTCGTTTTTACTTCTGTCTCCTGCAGAGGGCCAGGAGGTGAAGGTGGGAGAGTACAACGCCATCGCTGACGTGTTGGACCTTATCAACGACACCATCAAATTTCAAGGTAAACCATTGTGGGATAGACTGTGTGTATGTTTGTCTGTGTGTGTGCAGAGGTGTCCATATCCCTTCCTTTTTCAGTCACAAGTATGGCCTGATGAATAATTCACTAGCCTTTTTACTATAATGCTAATCTGACCTGACATTCTTTGTCATTTGTTTGATCCTTGGAGTTCTCCTAGGGGGTTTGGTTGTTAGTTTTTTTTTTGTTTGGATTTTCCCCTCCATCAACCCACACATAGACACAAACACAGTGTTTACAGGGAAAACACTTCTCTTTACGTCAGGTACTTCCTCAAATAGAACTTTGTAAGACAAGCCATAGGAATCGATTGGAACACTGACAAAAGCACACAAAGTAAGCAAAGGACAAAAAAATGAGTGACTAAACACTGTGGTCACTGACCACAAACACTGAATAAAGGGACGTTTGAAAAGTCCTGTTAAATAAATAGAGTCTGGGTAGTTTGCATCTGAATGGTGTTTGCGGCCATTATGTTGCAGTAAACCAGCCCGTTTCTCAGGACCTTGAAGATGTTTAAACTCTCATCATTCTGACTGCCTAGTGAATCTGTGTACATACAAAAACATTTTGGAATGTTTAACAAAATGCTCTACAGTAACTCACCTTCGGGTAACCGGGCAGTTTGTGCCATTCTGAGATATTTTTCTGCAGACTGAATATGTTTCATCATTATGTTTCCGGTCTTGGCATGACATTATAAAAGTGCAGTATAAAAGTGGCATGGCACTCGTCCTGATGAGCCACTGAGTGTATGTCATTTCCCTCGTAATGTGCTTTGCCATATTGTTTCAGGCAGGGAGCCTCCGAAGGACCAGACATTCGTGCATCTTCAGCGTCGACACATCAACGTGCCTCTATACAGCATCCTGTCCACCATCACCATTCTGGGCATGCTCATGGCAGGCGCCTTCCTCTTTTTCAACATCAAAAATCGCAATCACAGGTCAGTGAGGAGTTGCAATCTAACACAACCTTTCAAAGGTTTGGTGTATTCTCGGTACAAAACAAGCTGAGTTCAGATAACAGATGATTTTAACGCTCTGATAGTTCACAGCATTTAAATAACTAGAGAAAGGCTAAGCAGCTTTTTAAAAACATGCCTGAAATGATAAGTAGATCTGTAGATCATTTAAAAATGAATACGTATAAGGAAAACAAGGAGAATATAGTTGTAATAAAATTATTATCTTCTAATTCTAAGGCGATCTTAAGGCAGATAACTCAACAAAAACGTTTGAAAAGCAATGCTACTCTTGGTTACAAAATGACTCCAAATATTGCATAAAAGATCTACATTTACAGTTATATCTGCTCTATGATTTTTGCTGAATGTAAAATAAAACAATTAACATGAGAAATAGTTCCTAACTTTTGGACACAAACCTTTATCTCCATCCTTATCATTTCATATACATTTTTAAAGGCCAGCTGTCTCTTACACTGTGACAACATTTCATGACAAATGGTCCTCTAGAAATGTTACTAACGGTTACCAAATAAAATCGTATTACTTTCGGTTTCATTGCAACAACAAGCTATGTTTTTTCTTCTCCCTTTTCTTCATTAGAAATATAGAAGCTCATGTGTCATCTCAGTGCTCTTTTCTCCTCGCAGGCTCATCAAAATGTCAAGTCCTTATATGAACAACCTGATCATCCTGGGAGGGATGCTCTCCTACGCCTCCATCTTTCTGTTTGGCCTGGATGGCTCCTTTGTCTCAGAGAGAGTTTTTGAGACCTTGTGCACTGTAAGTAGTACATGTCTGTCAGAGGCATCTAAAAGAAGTAGAGGTGTGAATATCAGTGTAAATCTGTGACCTCACAATTCAATTTGATTATGAGTTTTCAGGAAATGCTTCATTGCTGCATGAAATTCTAGATTAACCACAATTCCACTGAAATCATTTAAGGTTATTTTGGTGTAATTTAGAATTTTTTAAAGTATACCAAATCCTAAAATGTCACTGAAGGGCATATAAAAGCAGTAGTGGAAAATAGAGAACATACACTGATGAGCGATAATGTTAAAAACACCTGCCTTATATTATAGAGGCCTCATTGAGACTTGATGGGTCTACATCATGATGGGTCTACAACAGTGGTCCCCAACCCCCAGGCCGCAGACTGGTACTGGGCCATGGGTCATGAGGTACCGGTCTGTGGGCTGCACAGAAGAAAAACATTTTTTTAAAAGCTTACAGTATTTCCGTTTTATATCTTAACAATGTTTTATTTCGGAAAATGACCAGATAGTTTCTGATATTAAACCAGTTCATGACGATATAAAGGTTGGGGAACACTGATCTATGTATCAACAATAAAATAGCCCCCCCCCCACCCCCCCACCCCCAGATCTGTGGAATTTGGAGACCAAGTAAACACCTTGAACTCTTTGTCATGTCATTAATAAAGCCACTGCTATAAGGGAACAAAATGCACTCCACCTCCACTCTCGAACATCAGCATGATATAGAACACTAACACTTCTTCCAGCTGGATGTATCTGGTTATTTTACTCGCCCTAGTCAGAACAGCCTGAACCTCTGTTTAATTAAGACATTCTGATTCTGGTGAAGTAGAACACCCCCTGGGAGTGTCCAAAAAATATTCCACCCAGCCCAGTCACTAAAACCTGACAGCAATAATTACAGAGGACAGTTCTGCAATCTTTCATCCTTTATTTCTGTCTTTACTTAATCTTTTTCATTCTCTTTTTCAGCATGTAGGGTGCTTGATGGTACTGCTGTTTGTATAATACAGGTTAAACAGTTGAAGATACAAAACAATATCTCCATGCCTGAGGAGATTTTTCCCCCTAAAGTTAATAAGATTAGAAGAATAAGATTCTTTTTTGAAGATTATGTAGTGTTCTATTGAAGATTCTGATGCATTGTGCTCTATTCTGAGAGCTGGCTGTGCTAGAGCCAAATCCCTCTTTGTTGGAATTCTTTTATTTACCCCTAAAATGATTTCATGAGTGCAGACCATGCAGTAATCGGAGCCAGTGTATGCCAACAGTCTCAGCAGCAAAACACAATACCTACAGCACACTGGGTATATGGTTTAAAAATGAAGTATTTAACAAAACAAGTTTTATTATTTGGATTGTGGTATTATTATTTTTCTTTTTTACATGAATATGTAAATTCCTTAGGGTTTCTGTATCTGCCGTAACATAA
>JBBMFX010000134.1:13162940-13186943 GCA_037832545.1 Rhabdalestes septentrionalis
CCCCCCCACACACACACACACACACACACTCTCAGGCCCACACAAACAAACACACACACATGCATGGTCCCGCGGGACAGGCCAAGTGAAGAGCATGATAGGGAAGAAAAAAATCAAAACCTGTCAACCTTTAGGGTGCACACTTGGCACACTGTCTTCTCTCCACTCTTTTGAAGAAGCTCAACAAGCAGGCTTCAAAGAAAGCAGGCTAAATAATAGAAAAGTGTGTGTGTGTGTGTGTGTGTGCAAAGGTGTCAATTTCACAACACAAACACACACAATAGAGTAGAAATATTTGGCCTTTACACATAAACCATGTCATACTCATATCCCACACCCCCACACACATATATACCCACACTTGAAAATGCTTTATAGACTTAGTAGAATCTTGTCAATAACACGTGACGGGCTGCTTATGTGTGTTTATACCTTACTTGATCATAAACAGTTTTTAGTAAATGAGTATTCAGAGGCTTTGTCTTTTTTTCATGTTTTATACTCCTCTGGAACACTACACAGTTTTAAACATATCTGTGGATTTCTGATGGTTTTCCATAATAGAGAACTCTTTATTACCCGAGAATTATGGAATTGACTTAACATTGGATGTACACACAGCCACACTCCCCCTTCAGATGATACAATTCACCCCTTTTCTTTCAAAGACTGAATTAAGGAAATAGCTAAATGTTTAATAACAGAGTTTAATCACCATGAAACATTCAAATGCAAATGTAATTTTTTGTTAGATAGTTCATCCGTTTAAAAACCGTTTTGAACATATGCAACATGTGCAAATCTCCAGTTAGACTAAGTGGTCTTCTTTTTCTGAAATAACATTATAGTATGGATGTTCAGTACTGTACACCGATGTAATTTCAATTTCAATTATTTCAATTTTTGGAAGCATTATACTCAAAACTGATAGCCTACAAACTTTCAGCACCATTTTTGTAGACAGCTCCAAAATTCAGACCAGTGTTGGAACAGAGACATTTCAGTGTTACAGCAACACTGTATTCTCCTCCAAAAGTTTAAATGGTTGAACAATGGTTATTTAAAGTCATGATTCAACAATTAATATGTCTCATCATTGTCCTATTCACATCATTCCTGCCCATATTCGCCTCTTGTGATTCTCCAGAGGGGAAATGAGTGAGCTGACAGTCAGATGTAAATTTAAAATGGCTAAACTGGCTAAAGCTATGCCTCCTACCTCTCTTCTTTGTTACATCATTCTTACACCATTGTGTCCTGCAAACAAATGGAAAATGTCTGATTACACAGAATTGCAGGCAGCTCCAAGTAAAGCCTGTTTGGAAAATGATTTTGTTCAGCTTGAATAATCATGGCCATTTCAAATCATTTTAAGGTGGTTATGTGATAATTGGGACAGGTCTATGGACGTTAGCTCTTACCATGTTTCGGTTTTCTGATTTCTTTCTTTATGTTAACTGTGTGTAGCACCATGAGCCTAAAAATTGACATTTCGTCTGAATGTTTATCAATTATCCTGAGCAACAAACCAGCTTGACTAGACTTGACTTGCTGTGTTGGTGACAACAAGGCTATCCTTTGATAGAATAATGAACTTTAGGCATTTTTGACTGACAGGCTGCCATTTGTGCATACAGCTAATAGCTTAAATACCAAAAAAAGCAATTTAATTTATACTTGATAGAACATTTATTGAGCTTCTTCCTCATAAGAATTTGTACATACAAACCACAAGTGTTTGTGTGTGTGTGTGTGTGTGTGTGTGTGTGTGTGTGTGTGTGGGTGTGTGTCTTAAAATTTGAAGGACGTTGTTTGGGTCATGACATTAAATGGCTTTAGTGGTGGTGTGAATCAATGACTCTACAAAGCAAACAGTCATTCAGAGCTAAAATGGAATCCTCCTCATATCTGAATCGATCAAGAAGTAGAGGAGGGGAAAATCAAGTGTTGCATTATAAAGCACATTAGCTGCCATATGTGATGTAAATGGTTTTCTCCAGTTTATTTCCTCTGTACTGATCGAAATTAAAGTGTAATGGTTAGCTAGTACTGGGGTTGTTTACAATCAGCCTAGGTCTTTTCAGGCATACTGTTTAGTTGTATCAGGTGAGTTAGTAGAAGTCTAAAGGTGAGCTTAGAACATGACTTAGATTGTCTCGCTCTACAGTAAGATGTGTCGAGCCCTCTCCAGTCCCCTACTGGCTAGTGCATGGTAATGAACACAGTGTCAAAACCCTGGACTCTGGACTTTTCAGTATGTCTTTTTCAATTGATAACAGTGTAAGTTTTGTACATGGTTATGCACAGGTGTGTGTTGTGCATCAATGCCTTGTTATTAAGAAAATAAAGGGAAAGGGGTGCAGACATCAACAATATTGTTGCGAAAACAGCAGTTAGTCATTTGAAGGGACTTAAATAGATAGAATCAGATGAAATGCAAAGGTTGCTGGATTTTGAGGTCCGTTGAAGTGTAGGGGGTGCACTTTGGCTGAAATGATGCCACTTTGTTCCAGGCATACTGTCAAGATAGCTGTTGCCACTAGTTCTGATGACTACTTGCCTGATTCTCTCTTTTATATGGTGAGGAGTTTTGGTTCAGTGTCTGCCCACTGTTGCTAGGCGACCACTGATTGAGCATGAGGGTGATGCAATTTACCAATTAGAGGCGTTCCAAATGAAAAGAGGTGTCAAGGGTTCCTGTAGTTATCCAAGAGCATTGTCCATCCGCCAGTACACTCTGATGCCCAGATTGACAGGGCTGTGTTTTGAGAGAAAAGGGAACGCACACAGCTGGAAGTGAGTGGTGACTAACATGCGTGAGGATCAGCAGGGTTTACCACAGCCACTCCAGTGGAAGGAGTGCAATGTGTGATGAATATTGTTTAAAGCTTTGTAATTCATGACTTCCAATCCAGGGTCATTTGTAATATGAGTGTCTGCGTGTTTGAAGTGCTGTAGGAGCAGAAAACATTTCTACATTTGCATTCAAGCAAATAAGCAGAACTCAGTGGTACATATTTTTTCTGTGTTACTGAAGATTAATTCATTCCCATAAGAAAGGACAAGTCAAACACTTTGGGCATTTTTCCGCCTCCTGTGGTTGTTGTTGTTGTTGTTGTTGTTGTTGTTGTTGTTGTTGTTGTTGTTCTACTACTTCTTCTTCTTCATTTTTTGCTCCATTCCATTCCTTTTCTTCTTTTTCTCCTTCCTCTCCTGCTCTGTTTTGTTCTGTTTTCTCCTTCTTTCCTTACCTTCTTCTTTTCCTTTGGCTACGTTTCCTTTCTCTTCCTTTTTCCTATTCATTCTTTTTCTTCTTCAGCTTGTTCTTCTTCGTTGTCTTCTTCTGCTTTTTTCTTTATTGCGCTACTTTACTTGCTTTTTTCTCTCCATATTTTCATTGCATTTTTCTTCTTTTTCTACTTTTCCTTCTGGTTCTTTTCTTCTTCCCAGACACAGTCACAGCTTCAGACACATTCATTACACCTCTGCAGTTCAACACAAAAAGAAAATACATTAGTGCACCATGTATCTGTGTGTGTGTGTGTGTGTGTGTGTGTGTGTTTGTGTGTGAGAGAGAGAGAGAGAGAAAAAGGGGCATGGAGAATCAACAGCTATTACATCAGCAACTTCTGTACTGGACTTGATAGATCCAATATGCTCATGCAGGTACAAGACTGTCTTTGTGTTTGTGTGTGCGTGTGTGTGTGTTTGGTGTAGGCGCTCTTTGTGCTCGTGACAGAGCCATGCAGGCATTAGCTGTGAGGCTCTCTAACAGGTGTGCTCATTAAGGCAGCAGAGGCCCCGGGCATGGCGCAGTAATGTGAGGGCCGACGTGTGAGCCTGAGGCGCTGTGGTTGGGGATTTTACTGCCCAGCCGTGAGCAGGCTGACTAATCGCACCGCCACCCCTCAGCACCACGGTAAGGTGGGTGTTTGAAGGAGAAATCACAAGAACATGAAGACACACACAGATCACACTCTCAAATGCAATGCATTCTGCATATATGTGTGTATATACAGAGGATCAGTAATGACCTGTGCATACACACACACTCACATATTCACAGAGTCACTACTCATCATTGGTGTGTGTCAGAGCAAGGACAGTGGTGTGTGTTCTGCTGTGCTGTGCTGCCTTGCCCACAGAGCTTTCCTGCTGCATCAGCAGAGTGGTGGCAGGGTGCAAACAGTTGCCAGCAGCACAGTACAAGGGAAAAGAACAGAACAGAGAAAAGAGGAGGGAAAAGAAGAGGGGGCAGGGAAAAATGAGTGTCTACACATCTCCAGCACACAATTCACTCCTGCGGAGGGGTGAAGGATATGAGCTCCAGCATATATATACTAATACTGCTATACTAATATTGATAAGAAGAAGGTCAGTCAGAGCTAAAATTGAATGAGCAAGATATTCTTCATAAAAGTCATACTTAGATGCAACTCTGCAAAATGCCTCCTAGAAACTAGTGAATACATCTAATATTTCTCGATTTGTAAACGTTTTTTTGTGTTATTCTATTGACTTTCTGACAGTAGAATAAACATATTTATGTTTAAACAGTTAAAGAATCTTATTTTTAAGACAATAGTCTCAAAATCAGAAATATTAAATATGTTAACGTGGTTAAATGTGGTTCATATGTAAATTTCTGAAGGGAATGTGCAACAACAGATTTTGCACAGTGTCCTTTGTTGAGCACCCTCTTTGTTTTTTTGGAAGCATTTTTGTCATTCTGTCTTGTTTGTTTTCACTGGCTTGCTCATCCCCAATCCTGTTTTGCACTTTGCAGCTGCTCTGTAAAACTATATTTCACAGTTTGCTGTAGCTAACAAAGGCAGCTTGTTACTCTCCATTTGCTCATTTTGCCGCTCTGCACATGCAAATTAGTTTCATACGTTTTGTCCACACAACAAGAGTGAAAACAAGCCTCTTCCCACAAGGTACTACTCTGCACCTACACTGTAGTTTCCTACATATTACATCATATTTGCATTTTGAGTTTGTTAGGTATCAATTTAATGGAGAAAACCCAGATCATGGAAACATATCAGAATGGTATTCATTTTTTTTTACTTCCCTGATTGTGTTATTAGCACATGGCTGACTCCTTCTTACTCCTATCTCATCGGCTCAAGGATGTCGTCATGGATGTCTCGCCCTGTGACATAAGGAGCGTCTGTATTTTATGACTATGCTTGGTCTGTATGTCCAGACTGACACCAAACATCATGGCTTCCCAGAGGGAGCTGGGACTCCTTAGCCCTTAGGCAGCGTGCAGTTCAGTCTACCTGGACTGTGCGATGCAGACAGCTGGTAACACCGAACAGAGGGCAGCATCCGACCTCACAGTCCTCCATCGCTAAGGGTCTCTGACTCATGGAAGCTGTTATGAAAAAGCCTTCTCTCTCAGAATGGCCTTCACTCTGTCACTGCTGTGGCACTGCAAAAGACTTATTTATTCACTCATTCATCATGTTTTTTCCTCCTTTTTTTTCTTTTTCGAGGGCACTGAATTATTTGGGTGCCCGTCTGGGTGATGAATGGGGCAGGGTGGGGTGCTGTGATGATTTGTGAGCTCTCCGGCTCCTAGCCCTCCAAGCTCTGATTAAGTTTGCTCAGGTTTTGAAAACTCTCTAAAGAGGGGCCCCTGGCTTTGGCACAGCAAAGACATTTTTGAAGGTAGAAGTTTTCCCTCGGGAGACTTTGATGTTTGGCTTTGTCAGTTATGAAACTTTTACGCCATTTTTATTTTTTAGAGATCACAAATGAAACTCATATACTACTCTCCGTTTTTTACACAAATCCTGCAAATTTCAGAGCAGGTCAAACTAAGCAGAGGTTTTAACTTGATCTGTCTATGCTCCACCTACAAATATTTTTTTTCCTGAGGTTGGACAAACATGTTCCTAATAAGAAAATAATTGAATCAAATAATGAGTATTTAAAACCCTAAATTTGGAATGTTATTAATTTCAAATGATGCTTAATTTGAATGCATGCAAAAGGTCACATTGTTTGGATTGTTAGCATCTAGGTAAGCCAAACATAGCAGATACATTGTGGTTCAATGTGTCACAACATTTACTTAAGATAAATTCATCTGTGTACAAACCGTTGGCACGTAGGTGGAAGTGTACAAGCCAGAACTGACAGAAAATAAAGAAAATAGTGCTTTTAAAAACTGCTTTTATAATAAATCCCCCTTATACATAACCCACATCTCTTCTGCATAAAATATTTACGGAATTTAGCAGACGCTTTTTATCCAAAGCGACTACCATTCCTAAATACAGGGGACAGTCTCCCTGGAGCAACTTGGGGTTAAGGGTCTTGTTGAGGGACCCAGTGGTGGTGCTGGAGGTAGGATTCAAACCCATGACCTCATGGTCCATAGGCAAGTATCCTACCCAATGAGCTACCTCCACCCACAGATAAAACAGATACAGCTGGGCAGTAGGGATGTTCTGATTAACCAGTTTCACGATTAACTGCGATTTAAAACTTCACGGTTAATTAATTATAACGTTCCTCAGGACAGTGTTTCTTTTGGTGCTCTTAAAAACATGGATTATGAGAGCGCTCTTAACAGATTCCCCAGTGGTGCATTTTTGCTAGGAACATACAGATAGTACGAACAGTGAATGACGAATGTGAATATGCTCACATTTTTGCACTTGAATATAAACTGATTGAACTGAAGCAAGCACTCCAGACAAAAGAGCACTCCAGTCCCACAGCCTTTTAATACATGTATTTTTAATAGTTTTTTTTTTTTAAGACAGAGAGGGTAAAAATTAAAGTAAAAATTGTGATTAATATGTGCAAAAAAATCTTAATAATCGTGAAACCCTGATTAATTCCCAGATGATAACTGTGCTACCAAAATCTTATATTGTGAGATCCCTCCAGGGTGGCTGGTTACCTAGTTGTTAGGATCAGAATGATCATGGGCTCGAATCCCAGGACTGTTAGTGGCACCTCTGGTGTACCCTTGAGTAAGGGACCATTCCTGGGTGCTGTGTTCCTTCACTTGGGTGAATGCGTTTAATGCAGAGAAAGAATTTCTCACTGTGGGCTGTGGTGTGTTCAGGTATTACAAAATGGTCACTTTGCACATGTTTTCATTCATCTTAGCGGAAATACAACTCAGCCTCCAGTTACATTACAACATTGACACAACTGAATATGTTGAATACTCTGCACAGCCTAAGACTAAGCTGTTCATCCATAAAAGTCTCTGTTACATGACAAAAAGAACAACAGATCGATACTAATAGGTTGAGGGTGACCATTCAAATGCATAATGCATGAAGGTCCTATGAAGTTAACATGACACTCTACAGTTGTTGGGCTGGATCAAAACATTTAAATAACTGAGTTTTCATTTGTTACTTTACTATACATTTTTATCATTATATTTCAAATGACCAGACCAATTAAAATGCTCAGTAATACATTTACAAGGAGTGGTGGAGACCATGAAGGCGTGACCAGTACACTATACATCACTGAGGCCAATTCTGGTTATAAATAACACTTTCATTTTATATGCTTTTAAAACTTTGTTTGCTGCCTAATAGACATATTTTGAATTGTTGTAATGAATATGTTTAAATTATGGTTAACTCTTAAATAATAATTTATGATTATTATTGTCTTTAAGGCAAGTATTGAGAGCCTGCATTTGAGTATTCATTTGTAAACACCAATGAATATTTGAACCCTGTAGAATGTTGATTAGATTGCCACTGTGAATCTGCATATTTTGATAGTTCTCTATCGGTTATTAGACTGAGGGTTAATTTTTGAAGTGCTTGCACAACCTTAATTACTGTGTGTTCTTCAGTGTCCTATATCAGAGTCCAGGTGTATACCTGACTCCAGTCAGTAAACTACCCTGACTACCCTGATATCTCACTTCACTGTGGCTGGCAACATCTCTTTCCGGAAGCAGAGGGCTGGAGCCAAGGAAGGAGGGAATGAGTGGGCTAGAGGAAGGAAAATGGCCCGAGGATTGATCCCCATGTAAGCGCCAGAGGAAGTGTGCTCGGCATGGTGTGAGCCGAGCTGTAAAGCATATGGCGCTATTAAACCCTGCAGCAGTCGCTGGGAGCAGTGGGCCGTGGTAGCAGTGCAGCTACGTCCCTAATCAACACTGCCCTGCCTGCCCCGCGCCCCTGCGCCCTGACCCACTCCGATATATGCTGTCCTCTCTGAGGTGCTTAGAATGAGATTTCATGCCTGTGTGCGCTACACAGCGGGGGCCGTGCTAAAACATATTTAACCCTGCAGCATTTCTCAGGTACAACAAGCCCGGCTTCTCAGTGAGGAAATATTAACGATGCACGAGATTCTTCTGCACTGTCTCTTGTTAGGAAAGCTGTGAAATCAAATGAATAGTGGGATATGAGGTGTGTCTGCACATGCATACACCCACAGACACACTTGCACATGCTCACGCACTCTCAGTGGGAGTTCTGGCTGGGTGGGGACGACGGAGAGGGGCGGTGGAGGGAGGTGTGAAACGTATGGACAATATGCAGGAGATTTGTGGAGAAGGCTGGGATTGAGGGATGAGAGGAAAAGGAGAGGTGTCTCAGAGGCAGACCTCAGGACCAGCTCTCCCTCCTGTCCACCATCTGCACACTCATTAACCCGCATGCCACAGCACGCTGGAGGGAGGGGAGGGAGAGGTGGGCCAGACACGCTTCTCCATGGTCCTGTTTGTGTGTATTCACTGCCCCTCAAAAGTTTTCAACCCAACACGTCCTGTTTCCTTTCTCCTTATATAATCATTTATTATGTACACTTCTGTGACAATATTAGTGGTCTTGAAACAAAATGGGTGGGGTATGACTGGTCAAGTATACCCAACTAGCTCTAATACCCAGTGATAATTGTAATGCCATGGGCCTCTATTCTTTTCTTTTTTTTTTCAGATCAAGTTTCATTCATAACATCTATGGATTATTATAGAATTATACCCATATTTTAGTGTTCATGTTTTGGTGCCAAAAAGTGGTTTGATTTTACCATAATTTTGTCTTGGCCTCGTGGTGTTTACATTTTTTTTTTTCATTTTTGAGCAAGCCTCCTCACACAAGCTCGGCTGTTGACATGACTACCAAATTGAAGATGTGCTAGTCAGTCTGGCTAACATGTCAATACTTTGTATTTTTAATGTGGTCCGTCATGTGTCATTTACATCACAGTTAAATGCATGAAGTGAGGGGCCCTAGGCGTACACGTATCACTGAGCGAATATACTTAAAATAAATACACAGAAATGCTAATAACTACTTGTGTGTGCCTGTAGTTCCCACATGACATAACCTTTTCAATGGATGCTGGAACAATCAAAATAAAACATACTTGTTTTTGTTTTTGGAACACATAGTCTGCCATGTCCTTGGACCTGTGTGTTTAAAGCATGTGTAATGCTAGTGATTTTTTTGAGGTCATGTATATATTAGTGTGTTCCAGCGTTACCCGTTTTGCTCATTAGTATAGATAGCCTGAGCAGACTTCACTTTAAGATAGCACAGGAGCACTCCTAATGATCTGTCATTACTTTCTGATCCGTCTGTTTAATTTACGTAGAATGGAGAGAAACAGTTCCAGTTTCCTCTTAATAAGTTCTCTCGGGATTTGAGTGCATTTGTGGGGTTATGCTATGAATTGCCAGTACAGTATAATAGCATGTGTGTGTGTCTGTTTGTGTGTGTGCGTGTTTGTGTGTGTGTTCGTGTGCGTGTGCGCGTGTGTGTGCGTGTGTGCGTGTGTGTGTGTGTGTGTGTGTGTGTGTGTGTGTGTGTGTGTGTGTGTGTGTAATCAGTGAACAGACGCATCAGAGAGGTCGGTGGCCTGTTAGCTCACACATGATGAGCACTGCAGCTCCAGACCAGGGTCACATCAAAGTGCATCAAAGGCCCTCTGAAGCCAGCACCAATTAATCTACTATTATCAGCCAGGCTGCACAGAATAGCATAAGAGAGAAAAAACATGCGTTAGTCACTTTTATAAGCATTTAAGCCTATTTTCAATGATGAAGGGCCAATATCATGAAAAACCAAGTTGCACTTGCTGTTTTCAGTTTGATGTAGCATGTCTGATGTAGCATGTTGCCATTGTTAAGGTTTCAAAATGACCCACCAAAGCTGTACAGTCCATGTATTCAGACCAGGCTGCAAAAACAGAATGTTTTCTAATTAATTGTAGTTGTGATGTAACACATTTTTACACATATCTGCTTATCCAACCTTCAGAAGTTTAGACTAGTCCCATTAAAAATTAGGACGGTTTCAGTTTGCTTTTGGAACAGGCCTCAGCGCAGAGCAGCCAGTCAGAGCAGAGGTCTTCTTCATAAACACAGTCTGAAACGCCCAGTGACAAAAATGAATTGTTTCATTAAAAAGACGAAGGGATTGAATAAACAGGCACGAGTTATGTTTGTTTTTGGTGCATAAAATGACAGAAAAAATAAAGACAATAAATATTTAGGCACTGGGACCTCTTTGTTTATGTTTCCTGGCAAGTGTAAATGTAATAAAAATATCTCTGCTTTTTGGCATCAGTGCAGTGGGAGATAAATATGGCGACTGAGTGTCATTCATCTCGGGCTGGCCATCTGCTGGTGGCCCTGGACAGTGGGTGGGGACGGCGGCATGTCAGACCCTATGGGCAGGAGCTTGTGTGTTTGCTGTTGACTTACAAGCTCCTTTCTCCTCATGAAGGAATATTTTGGCCAAAAATCCCATTTTCCCACTTATCCCAAATGTAACTGGTCTGGCTAGACATGGCTGAAGGAGCCAAAGTTTGCTTCTTTGGTTTTGCAGTACAGTTGTGTGGCTACTTACTGTCGTTAGGAAGTTATGGAAACCAACTATCTGGCAAACTACAATTCCAAAATAATGACACGCTTGTCTGAAACAATGTCAGACCATAACAAATAGATTTACTTATGGGGTTTCTAAAGCTGTGTGACATACAGATATCTACTAAAATGGACAAACATCTTATACCTAAAAACAGCAGCCTAATGAGGTTTCAGGCAAGTGTGTGAGCATTCAAATATGCACAGTGGTGCCATAGAAGTAACCATTATTTGTTATCTATATTGGCCATGATGCAAAAATGATAGAATATTGAATTTTAACATTTATTGGCCAAATATCTATGCTTGGAGTAAAAGAGATTTTTCTCCTAACTTCTCAGTCAAACTAGTGGAACTTTATTTATAGACACAATAGTTGCATTTGCAGGTTATTAGGACATTTCACAGGTGCAAGCAGGGCAGGTCAAAAAGTGACAAAACAGTGCTCTAATTAGGTTAAAAATAACAAATGGAAATATTGCAGGTCCAGTTTGGGTCATTGATAAATATATATTAATGCCGTTTGGGTAGGACAGGGAAGGTTTAGCTCTCAATATAGGTTGGGTGGGCAAGGGTCATAAAAAAATCACTACAGCGGAGCAACAGACTCTTCTCCGTTTTTCAAGATTCCTGCCTGTTTTATAAAAGTGTTCGCATCGAGTTCACTTAAGTAGAGAAGAAGATTGTAGTTTAAGAAGTAGCCTCTTCTCAGAGCTTTAGTCATGGCTTCAGTGTACTAGAAGCCTCAAGTAAGATATCCTTGGTGAGTCTTATTCCCCTGAGGGCACAAACTCGGCTACTTATCACACTTATGCAATCGCACAGACGGTCCGAGGCCCCAACTGTCCCGTCAGCCAGAAGAGCTGGATGGGCCAGGATTGGAGACAGGCCAGGAATAATGAATTTATACCCTGCTTTGAGCTACTTTGCTCTAGATCTGATAGGGACCACTGTCTACTTCCTGTCGGGTTCCTTTCTTACCTTCTGGCCTTACTGACAGCCACAGCTCATAAAGAGTGATGGGCTGGTGATTTCTACAGTTGCCTGGTCCTTCCTGTTTATTGCACGCATGCTATGTATAGTTATGCTAGATGTGTGTATTTTACAAAGCCGGAAATCTGAAGCAATTGCTCCTAAAATGGTCACAGCTGATGGGTAATACACTGCAATAGCATACTTGCTGAAGTACTAAGTTCATGAAGAACTAACTTTATGAAATACTGTTCATAAAGATGGTCTGGGTTGCTGGGGCATGGAATGTGATAGGAACATTTTACAGTTTATGTAAACTATAATGGTGATACATTATCAAAACCTAGTATAAGAAATATTGTTTTCTTGTATTTTGCTAAACTATTTGACAATCAAAGCAAAATGCTTTTTTAATTCAGTCTAATAGAGATCAAGATGTCACTGATGGAATCAGGTCTCATGTCTTTCACATTTTGCCCAGCTTGTTCCTGTCTGCACAAATTTGCCACCCAGATTCCATCACCTTGGTATGTCCACCTTTGTTCAGTTTGTTACATCAGTTTGTATCATCTCTCCCAGCTGGGTCTTATCAGTGTTCTGTATATCAATGCAGCATTCCACTCAACTTGCAGGAGAGACGTTCAAGCTGCAAACGGCACACTAACTTTCCAAGTAGGGGCATCTCATTTGTTTTGTGTCCTAGCTGGAGGTCTAAATTAAGAGCTCTAGTTGAACACCCTTTCTTAACTTTACTTACCTTACCTGCTTGTTTACCTATTGCTGAACTGGGTTTAATAAGGGAAAATGCTTCTGTTTCATCTGCTTCTGCGTTTTTGACTCTATTATTAATATGTCAGAATGTAATTTACACTGATGTATCAACACACCTGTAAGCATGGGTCGATAGCTGTGGACGTACTTGGAGCCTCCTGAGCCAGATAGCTCCTACGGCAGCTATTCATTATTGTCATAAGGTTTGTGTCTGGGAGAAAATGAAATGTGTCGTTGGGCAAAATGAGAGCCCAGTGCTGCAGCGTGAACTGCAGGGCCAGATCAATGTGACGGGCTGCAGGTGTTCCGCCACTACCAGGGGACTTGGGATGAGGTGAGAAATTGGAGTGTCAAAGAAAGAGACACAGACCGATAATTTGCACAGGACTAATTTGGCCTGCGAAATGAGCTTTTGTTCTAATGAGAGTTTGTGTGTACTGTGACTCTGACTGGGAGTCGGTATGCGTCTGGGCCTGATCGATTATTATGGCAGCTTCTATACAGCATGCCCTCAGTAGTCTTCTATACAGCACCCTATAGAGTGCTATGGCACAAGGATGACACATTCTTATGCTGTGCCAATGTAAGCTGTGCCACCTCTCCAGTGCCCTCTTCTGGCAGGCTATTGAGGCAGGCATGCATGGCACCCGCCTGGTGACCGTCTCTGTTTCCAGACTGTGCAGCTGAGGTCTGGTAACAAACCAGCTCTGACCATCTGACAGCAAGACAGCCGGGCTGCCAGCCTGCCAGCCAGCCTGCCAGCCGGACGCCTCTCAACACCAACCCTCCCCAAAACATCCCCCGACACCCCACCCCCTTTCCTGCACCCCTGACACACTGCCAGCCCACAGACAGACACATCCAGCCCGGAGCCTTTCCTCCAGCTGGGCTTCTGTGTCTTTTTTGCCACATCACCACATACGTACACATACGCTAAACTGACCATGTCCACTTTGGAGGCTCTGAATAAAAGCATTTATGATCAACATCAATGAAATGAAAGCAGAGTAGGAACAAAAGGAAATAATGAACAATAAAAAACAAGTTGTTGTCATATTCAAGATGCCAAATACAAAGCATGAATGACAGATTATTTCACTATTTGAGTGTGTGGGATGATTTGTCATAAGTAGTGAAGTTATGAAAAGCCCAGTTATCTTCATAGAGCAGAATATTCTGACAGAACTGCTCCTCGGTAGCCATGGAAACAAGTTAATAGAGTCCCATAGTATTAATCATTAAGTCATTTGTTAGTCTCTTTTTTCTTTGTGCTTTTCTCTTTCTTTGTCTTTGTCTTTTTCTTTTATTCTTTTGTACGTTGCCAACCTGAAAGGCTTTGTGTCTGATTATCCAAATAAAGATGGATAAAGTGATATTATATATACTTTTAACTGTCATGTCTGGTTCCCCCCAGTCACACCCCCAATGTAGCCCTTCCCATGAGTATTAGGCCCTGGGCATGTAGTTGAAGTGTCAGCAGTGTGTGTGTGTGTGAGTGTGTGAGATCAGGTGCATAGACAACTCAGAGTGCCTAGACAATCTCATTCGCAGGGCTTCAAGGTACCTGATGACAGGTCCACCTGGCTTGTGTTTCGTTGAACTAATTTGAGTTTCTTGTGTTATTTTCTGCATTGGGTGTTTGAAATGCTAGATGTGTTTGAAACCTGTCGATCCAAGGGTGCATCGCGTGGTCAACATGCTTTGAAGTTTGGGTATTTGAGTCTGGGAACAGGATGCTAGAAACTTTATGATAGGAAGCAAGCCCACTACGAGGAGCAAGATCCTCCACAACCTGCTTCATGCAGTGTGACCTCCAGCCCTCCTTTCCCTCAGGAGAAATGACTGTGTGCCTCACTCTTGTTCTCCATTTGTGTGTGTGTGTGTGTGTGTGTGTCACAGACGTGAGTGAGGAATGCGCTACAGTAATCGTCTCCGCTAAGCTGGAGCAAGGATGGGCTTTTTGAGAAGAGAGGAATTTCTCTCGATTATTCATCAGTACACCAACTGGGTTCCCAGACTCCCAGCCCGACGAATCTTCCAGTCTAAAACAAAGACTGAAGTCACTGCTTTTTTTATGCATTTGATAATTTTGTGTTTTGAAGCTGAAAGCTATTGTGATGTTTGTTCATTAAAGAAATGTTATGTAAAACCTGCTTGTGTGTCGACATAACACTACCTGCCATGACATTAACATGCTTTGTTCTGCACTGAGGTAGTTAGTGTGTATGTGCAAGTTGCGAGCGAAAGTCAAAGCGTGTTGTTATTTTTCTAAGTGAAAACACATGCTCTACATGGGACACAGTAGAACACGAATAAGATTTTACTGAAGCATAAAAATAATTAAAACATTTAAGGAAAATACAATTAATTGTGCATTGAATTAATTGTAATTGTGCATTGAAGTGTTTCCTCTGTAGATAATGTCTCCATATTTTCACTTTGTGAATGAAACATCTTTGATTAGATTCATCCTATATAATTGCATGCAGCGGCTCAGGTTCTAATGTGAAGTATGTGACCAGTTGAAGCATTATGTTTGCATGATGTCCAGCATTTTCCTTTTGCTACTGGAGCTGCCCCAGCAATCAGTAAAGAGATTAGATCTATTTATCTATCCACACAGCACACTTTTCATAACCATCTGAAATTCAAAGTGTCTTCTCAGGCTGTGTGCGTTCTGTCACTGGCATCTACCACAGCAACCTGCAGTGTGTTCAATAAGTCGGTGTGGCAGTAAGACAGCTCTTCCAAAAGCGCTTCACTTCTGCGCTCCTTCTGTGCTAAAGAGACAGATTGTTGGCAGGCTGCACTCACTCCGCTTTCCCCGCTCACATGAAGTGGGCCGGTGGGGGCAGAACGTGGACACCGTGCAGGGAAATGGAAGCACGCCGATTTTGTCTAAGTACTCTTCCAAAATACAGTGGGTCAGAAGCCAAATGCTGCTCCTTCGTTTATTTCCAGACTTGTCTGGGCCTGAATGCTGTGCTGTGTTGCTGCACCCGGACCCAGCCACAGTTGAAAGAAGAGAACATTTTCTCTTTAAACCATGATAGTTCATCAGTCAGTAACCCTTTCTTTCTTTCAGATATTCCATGCCTTCCATCTGGCTCTTGACGGGGCAAATAATTTTTTAAATGGGGATGAATGAATACAGGGCCCGTTGTTTGTACAATATGTCTAAAAGGGTCCTGGCAATGGCTCAAGAAACATTTTGGGGAACTGCAATGAAACCCCATTGTCCACAGAAAAATCGAACGTGATTCCTTGATGTTTACATTGTCTGACAAGAGGAGAGAGCGGCTGAAGGTTTGTCCTCTGACAGGGGCTCTCTCCGCATCGGCATGCATGTCAGGTCAGGGTGAAAGAGCCAGAGAGAGAGAAAGAGAGTGGACGAGAGCGAGCATATGGGAGCACTCAGACATCATAAGGAATCATGCTCCTATCTCAGTGGTGCAGAACCAGTATGACTACACTCTCCCATGGAGTCACTATATGTGTCACTGAGCCTAAAAGCATCCAGGACAGGACAGGCTGTCTATACTGCAGGAGACCAGACTGAGGGTCTTATTCTAGTATATGTTCAGGAATGGTGCCCACAAGACTGGCAAGAATGGCAATAACCCACCAACACTGGAATGTGGAGCGACTATTTTTGGATGACTGACTGTGATTGGTTGTTTCTGTGCTTTAGCTTGGACAGCTAGTGCAATATAAAGAGAGATCCTATGGATTTCTTGTTAAGGGCTGTTTTGTTAAACCTTTGATCATTCTCTAAGTCTTTTAAGCTGTCTCGGATCACTGATGTCCCTTCTGTTGTTACGCTGCAGTTCTGCTTACACTTCAGCAAGCCCCTGAGGTTAGCGAGTGGATTTCAGTGCTACCCCAGCCCCTGCTACACTAATTCTAATGAACCTGTTTGAAGTATTTTGTTTTAAGATCACATTCATTTCCTCTGAAAGTTTCTTGTCTTCTTTTGTCAGTTTGGCACAAGCGTTGGGGTGTTAATTGTGACTGGTGCTAATGATTACAGATTTGGTATAAAAATGTGTTAAACACTTGTAGAAAGACTCATTTAGACTTCAAACGAAAATATTGAAGCAACAGTTTCTTGCAAATAGCTCTGCATTTGAAAATGTTGGAAATTTATTATTCCAGACACATATTTTGGTTATTCCCACACACCTGCTGTGTCCAGGCATTTCAGGCCTACTGTACGTCTTGTTTTGTAATCATTTGGAACAACTAGGTACATTTATATTCGTTTAAGAATATTTTTATTCTCCTTTGAGATTGTCCTTTTGGAAATATATGCAGACGGAGAGGTTTTACCTCTGCTGTGAGTTGTCTAGGGCTGTCACTATGGATTATTATGTCAGTAATCAATTATTCACCTGACAGTTTTGACAAAAATACAGATATTAAAAATCACAGAACTTCCACTCTGCTGGAAAAACATAACTAAGGAGGCTGTAAAAAGACTTAATTAAAGAAAAAAAATCATATAATTGTTTGCACTGTGTTCTGTTTGTCATGGGATCATAGATCAATAGGGACATTTGAAACTACATAAGAAGAATTTTAATGGTGTTTTTTCTAAATGAGATTATTCAAGTAATCGTGACAGGCTCTTGCGGCATCTCACAAAACACTCTCCTGAAAAAGTCCATCTCAGAGAGGAAGACGTAAAAGCCACATGACCTAAGAGAGTATTGTCTAACTGTGAAACCAACTGGACAATTAAAGAGGCTTTAAGATGTGATGGAGAATTGACATGGTTGTGTGGGGTCTCTTCTTATTGAGAAAGGTGGGGCTCATAGTTTTTCTAAAGAGAAGATACTGAAATGTGAATATGGCTTGTATGTGAGGTGGATGTGCTGTAGCCTGTGTGCAGGTAGGATTTATGCAGAAGATTCTGTTGTGGGAATCTCCACAATAAGGCGGAACCTGCAAATGTTTTTATGTTTTTACTTCTACATTATTAAGAAAAATGTGCTAATGTACTAACATAAATATGAACGTAAATTCAGCTACATTTCCATACAAAATATAACTGTGTAAATGTTTTTGTGCTGGTTCTCGTTCACAGTGCTAGGTTTTTTAAAGACCAATGTGCTCCGGCTCTCACAGTTTCTGGCGTGTAACTCATGATCTACGGGGGCTAAAATTGCAAATGCAGGCTCATTGGAAAAGTCCCCTGAGGATGTATCTAACTGTGAAGTTTGAAGGGTCTGGGTGGTCACCCGGCAGAGCTATGCCACTCAGAATTTTGGGACAAAAGTATTGGGACAGTGCACTGGCGAGTGCAATGGTTTTGGGGGATTAATAGACAATCGTCGTGCATTGGACAGCCGTTATTTTCTAGAATGCTCAGATTGCCAGGCGCCCCTTTGTTCTTGTTAAAGCCCAGTAGTTTTATTTCTGCAAATGTAGTTAAAAGGAGCTGTTGCACTCTGTCGCCCTCCACTGTCTGCTTACCTGGGCCTCTACAATACAGTAATTGCACAGTATTTCTATAGAATCCTGAATATTACAAGGCGCCAATGAACAGTAAATTACTGGTGAATACCCCTACATTTTTTCTGCATTGTTTAGTACTAAAATTACACAAATTGATTACTGTATTTACCTGTTTATAGCAAGCAAATGATAGCGCATCCCAAAGAAAATGCCATGCGTGAGTTACAGTACAGTCTGTATCGGCTTACTTTTGTATTTTTGTTAAGGGTAATGTATTAAACTGAGATTAAAATGAAATTAAAGTGTTTGGGGAGCATATTTTGGGCATATTTAGGGTTTACACTATAAAAATAAGCATTTAGGCGGTTTTTCACTATATGCAGTTGCTCTTGGAATGTATCCCCCACGAAAAGTGAGGGAGTATTTCACATCAACATCTTTGAGTGTTCCAGCTGAACCAGGTCTCATGAGATTTCAAGCAGCCATCACGAAATACAATTTAATGAAAATACGTGCTCTGATCATGATTTAGGGCTTTTTTTCGTGCTAGGAAAATGCTTCTTTACCTTAACCTAATCCTAACCATAACCTTTACCTTAACCTTAAACTTACCCTAAACCTAACCCAAAGCTGAACCTTAACCATAACCTAACGGTAAGAGTCACCAGTTAGCGCAGTGCCCATGACAATACTGAGGGTAATGTAGCATTGTCCTAGCAAGAAAAAAATTAATCATGATCTTAATCATGATCGGAGCAGGTATTTTGATTCAGTTGTGTTTCATGATGGCTGCACAAACACTTGTGAGATCAGGTTGTCCAGCTACACAGGAAAATGTGACATCATTCAAAGTCTCATTCATTCATCATCACACTGGCCTTACCCATGATTGTTGATTAAATGTCTGCCAGTAATAAGCATACCTCTTCTTGCCACATTCACACGTAAATCAGACCCTTAACCAGCTACGTATATCACTGGCCTCATGGTAACCAAGCCCTCCAAGGACTCAATTAAAGCAAGAACAGGGGACCAGGAGGAGAGAGTAAGGGAGAAAGAGACAAAATGTATGTATCTATCATATCTCAGCACAGAAATAACACGGCACACTACCACAAACATCTCCATTAAAGCCATTTAAACCTTACATTAACTGTGTATTAAGTTGTACAATGGACTACCTAATCTCACATTGTGTCAAATGATGGAGACTTGGGCAGGTCATGATAACACTGTGTGTATGTGCGTGTGTAATCAGGCCATTTGATAGTATTATGACCTGGAACGCTTTCTATCTGGAACCAAATTAACATTGTCGAAAGATATCATACCCACTCATTGCTTTGCCAAACAGAATTCTGTTCAATTAATGTCAACATGGGTCTAATTTCCGGCGAGTCTGGGAAAGAGCGTGTACCTGCTGAATCAACAGAGGCTAGGTAAACTGTAAGGAGGAAAATATGAGGTCAGGCTGAAGCCAGGGAGAAGCTGCGCGACGACGTGTTGGATAGTTTAGCAGATATTAGATCAGGCAGAGTGTTTGAAGTTCAAACACCGTGTCTGATGCAGCTTGGCGTACGGGGCGGATTCATAATGCAGAGGTAATAGATTGCACTTTTGAGGAATTAATTAGCCTCTCATTTGTTATCCGTTTAGAAACTGCAGTAGTTTAATTGTACTTAACATTGATATGGAAGTTGCTGTATAACTAAACCTCATGTTTTGTTATGCTAAATTGTGTAGGGGAGGTTGATTATGATGCTATGAGGCAAGATGAGTCGATGCATGGCCATCAATCAGTCACAATGCTTCACTAAACAGGCAAGCAAAATCAAAGGGAAAACAAACTTAAAGTGTGCTGCAGCCCCAGATTTCCATGTGTCATAAAAGACTACATAATGGAGGCATTATATGTGCTGTGTGTTGTAGGTGGAGGCTTTTATCAGGTAGACTTTTGATGATTTGTTTTAAATCTGATTCTCCTGGTGGTTCTCTCCTGATCATTCATCCTGCACATCTGCTTTTTCCTCACATGATTTTTTCCTCACATGGATGCACTGTCATCGTGTTTTAAATGAACAACGGTTTTTATCTTAGTATTGTTTCTGTTCTAGTATTCAGTGCATCATTTCCCTGCTTGCTGTCTGAATTAAATGTTTGTTAATATTGCCAGTTAATTTAGTGTATTTACGTTTTTTACTGACTTTAGCCTAGTGCTGATGCTCTCATAAGGCCAGAGACTTGAAACAGATGGCTTTAAAATTCATAAGTTTAAGTTTAATTAAGCCCTTAATAGTGAGTATTGTTTTAATGATATTAAAGATATTAATAGTAATAAAATAGTGGATTTCAGCAGTATGGCACTCACTACCCTCATTGTTGCAGCCCAGTAGGAAACCATCCATGGTCTAGTAATAGGAAATCTTGGTGGAGAACCGTTTAGTAGATTGTTTGTTAAATGATTATGAAAATGGAGATTTTTCAAATAAGGTAAAGGTTCAGCACCTAGAACTGACATATAAGCCAAAATACATTTAAGAACTTTTTTTTTTAATCAGGGTCTTCTTTGTGTATTCATTCTGTGTTGTTCTGTTTTCACCAGAGGATGTGTGTGCGTGCTTTTTTGTGTGAGTGTGTGTCTTGGGCCTAGCAGGCTGAGTGTGATGGAGAGCAGTCCTGCCCCATCCCTCACAGCTTGGAGTGTGTATCTTGTGCACAGAAGCGAGCAGGGGAAGGGGTGCTGGTCCTAATGAGGTGTCATGGCTGATGGCTTCATCATATGTGGGACCTTTGTATGTCCTTGGTGAAAAAAAACAAGTTGGACAGCTTGAGCAAGTGAGACTGTGTGTAAAATCAGAATCACTTTATTAGTTAAATATGATTAAATTAGGACCTCCACAGGATGAACAAAATCGCAATGGGTACTGCAATAATTTAGAACAGCTTTAACCTGACCACCTTAAAAACACACCAGGGAATGTATAACTTGACACAAATAAATATCAGCATGCAATTCTTTGACTCAAAACCCATCAACTGTAGCATTACACAAATAGACCAAGATCATTATATTGATTTACAAACGGCTAACAAAAGATAACTCAGTACCACTTTTTTTTCCAACACCGATGACGAAGCCTTCCAATAGAGACACTTCCATTTTAAAGCCACTTACTTGTTAAAAAGCTGTTTTCAATTGACTCAGCTCATTTAGGATGAACGTCTAAATGCCAGCTATTATGTTGAGACTGATCAAACACGCTTTTAACCAGACAGATAGACATATATAGCAACAACATGACATCATACAATGTGTGTCACAGAGGGTTTCCCCCAGCAAAGGAGGGAGGCGACTTATTTACAATAACAACCAAAGAAGGATCGAGGGCCAAAACTCTGCAGAAGCAAATACAGATTACTGGTACAAACTGAGGGGATAGGTGAGGGTTGCATGAGAGTGGACTGACACCGGGGCATGAAAACTTAAACATTAACACATACACAGACCAGAACAAATGAAAATAAACATCCCTTGCTACTTAATCCCAAGTGGCTGTGAACCCTTGTTGATAAGTGACAGGGGAACACCCACACCTGTATTATAATAAAAGTCCCACATGCTGGATGTCACAATGTGAGTCTTTCAGGCTAGATTTGTTTTTTTTCTCCCGAATATTGACCAATACGTGACCTGTATATAAAACAGTCAACATCACTGGCACTGATTTTTGGGCTGAGAATGGTACACTGCCTACAACAACAGTCCTGAGGTCAACAAAAGAGGTAGAGAAGGGTTAATTAATCTGCAAATACACTTCAGTCTGTAATCGTGCAAAGAAATATTGCCCTATAAGATGCGTGTTTCTGATCAAGTGACCAAGGAGCAGTGGCACAATATAGATATTTCTAATGAACTGGATGGTGAGTGTAAATGTAGATGAAAATAAAAGTAGATAACAAATTACATTTTATGCAATTCACGCTCTGTTCATATTAAGTGATCTGCCCACATATTCAGATGCAGAAACCCAATTATTTCTGTGTGTCTTTGTGTGTGGGCATGTGTGTGTGTGTGTGTGTGGGAGGAGCAGGGTAGGTAATTATGCGAATAAGTATACTCCTGGAGGTCACGTGACAGCAGCCTGGTGAAAGTCATCTGTGCCCGAGCTTCACAGAGTGAGAGAACAGATGGGATTTGTGATTAAACCTGGGTTATGACGGAGCTCTAGATTAAAGAATGGCAGCAATAAAAAGCGTTTTTTCGGCTTGGATAACAAAGGAGGTGTGGCCCAAAATGTAGTGTGGCGCTCGTTCCATTTGCATATTTAAATGTGCGTGATGTTCAGGGTTAGATGCTTGGTTTAATGATGCAGTTAGTTCCTAATAAATCAGTTCTGGCAGCTTCCAGGCACTGCCGCCAGCACTGCAGCAGGGCCACTTTGAAGTCCCCGCGTTTGAAGTGGAGTTTAGAGCAGCGGACCCAAAATAAGCAACGCTGAGGAGGAGGATGCTCTATGGAAAGTCTGTTCCCCTGAAGCAGGAGAGCAGGCAGGAGCAGGTAGACCTCATTTGGAGTGCCACTGGGGTAAAGAGGCTATGTCGGCCCTCAGCTGAATTCTGCAGAAGTGGTCACTCAGCCACATGCTGTGAGCTCCAAAGAGGCTACATAAAACATTTCCTTTACCTAGTTTTTGTCTACAAAATGTGTATATTAACATTTCGAGGTGAATCTGCATAATTCACTCATTCACAACTGGCTTTACATGAAAGAAAAAAAAAACATTGATTTACAGTGGTTCAGATAAGAAACATAAATATCCCGTTCATTTACTGTCACCAGTGTATCTACACCTGTAATTTGAGTTTGATGTTTAATGTTAATAATGGATTTAGGCTAAACTTCAAATAGCATATTAGTAACCATTTCACATAATAATTTTCTGTGAGATAGCTTTTAGAGGGATTGAAGGCCTCACTTCCACCAGGCTCAGTGACTGCTATAAAGGTACTATGAAGCTAATATGTAAATAATTTTGTATGGAGAATTGAAGTGTGAACCCATTTACTGGTGCCTTTAAAGGGGGTTAATAGACATTCAGTTTTAGAAGTCATTTGATGTGAATTTTTCACAATATTTGTCAAATGAGAAAAAAATGTGTCAAGAGTGAGCATGGGTTTTTACCGCTGTCTAGATGCGGGAAATTACTTTAAGGTCATTTAAAAATCCTCGGTCTTTCAAAAACCATTTTCAGGTTTTACAGATATCTGCCAAATTGCACATAATCCCCCGGTTGATACTTTTTCCTGACTGTTCTGCACCAATCACACAGGGCTACTCTTCACTGCACACAATAATGTATTGTCCTTGCCATACTGAGGGCACGATATTCTGTCATGCTGCTATGGTTTCCACATTCAAAACCTTCAGTACAGTAGGGAGATGCTATAGGCAGCATGTTTACAGCTCACAATATCCTTCCTGCTCCAAAAACCCATCTTGACAATCACAAGGGTCTTCACCCATCACTGCTTTTCACTGCTGTGGTGTTAGATGGGTGTCATGGAGGTTTGTGCAATGTTCCCATGTTTCCCCTGTTGATATTACAGCTGTGGGTGATGAAAAGCTGTTGTCAAGTGAGCTGATGATTCTTTGTCCAACTTTGTCTCATTCTCTCTCACTCTCTTTCTATCTGTCATTCTCCCTCACTCCTCATGAGGCTGTTTCAGCTGACATTGAGTGAACACTCCATTTCCTCTACCAAGTCTCCATCATTCTGTTCCTTCAGCTGCTCCAACTCTCACAAGTAAACTCTCTCTATCTATCCTCACCTTTTTTCTCCCTTTAGGTCTCTCTCTCTCTCTCTCTCTCTTTCTCTCTCTCTCTCTCTCTCTCCCTCTCCCTCTCTCTCTCCCTCCCCCCCTCTCCCTCTCCC